>CAUYSK010063119.1:0-34907 GCA_963575035.1 Avahi laniger
TAGCACCTCTTATATTCTCCTGGATAGAGCTGGAATACATCCTACTAAGTGAAGTATCCCAAGAATGGAGAAACAAATACCACATGTACTCACCATCAAATTGGTATTAACCGATCAACACTTAAGTGCACATATAAGAATAACATTTATTGGATGTTGGGCAGGGGGGGGAAGAGGGGACAGGCATATGCACAAATGATGAGTGTGATGCGCACCTCCTGGGGGATGGACACGCTTGAAGCTTGGACTTTGGGGGGAGGGGGACAAGGGCAACATATGTAACCTAAACATCTGTACCCCCATAATACACTGAAATAAAAAAAGGACTAAATGGATTCATTTTTCCTCTTTTTTTAAAAAAAGAATTATAATATTTTAAATATACATAAAAGTGAACGAATTATGTCCAACATATTGATAAATTTCACAAATAGAAAGAGTTCATCCATCTAGCATCCATATCAGGAAACCGAATGCCACCAGCGTCCCAGACTTCTGCCTGAAGCCCTTTCTAAACTACTATCCCCCAGACCCACCTCATAAGCACTGTCTTGACTTATAGTTCCATAAATTAATTTTGAGACTGGCAGTATTGGGGGAGGATAAATTCAAGTAGAGTAAAAGGATAAAATAAGCATTCAGATCATTGAGGATCAAAAATCTTCTAAAGAGGAAAAAAAATTCAGAAATAGTGAGTTTGTTTTTGTTTGGATGAAGTAGGAGGAATGGAAGGAGTAGGCGAAAAGGAAAATAAATCTATACAAGGGTAGTATAAAATGAATTTTTCAGAGGCCACATCGAAAAATGTATAGTTTGGTTGTTTTGGAAAGCGATTATATAAGTACATATGTGGCCCTCTTGATAGATTATAAGTATTTCAAATGTGATGACTGCTCGAGTCTGTTCACAAGAACTTTTCCAATAAGCATTGGACAGTGCCAATATTTATTTAAAATCACAGAGTGGTATGTTAATAAGGCCAGGGAGAAAACATTTAGAGATAGAGTGATATCATATAGAGAGAGTTGTTTTAGATATTATATAGAGAGAGGTATTTGGGTACCAACAGTGGCTGTGCCACGAGACCTGTTCTCGACAGAGCACCTGAACACGAGTGCACCCTGGGATGTAGGTGCTGACGGGAAGTCGCAGCTGGGGACCTTCCACAGGAGAGAATCAAGTCTTAGCAACAGCGGAGTGACGCATGCAACTCTGTACCCTACAATCTGAGGTTTAGCTGTTACCAGAAGTAAGCAGTGATAAATAGTAAAACGTTTAGAAAGGGTAGACTCAAAAAAGATTTGAAAATCAGCATCCTTGCCAAATGGAGTTTGTAAGGGATGGAGGCAGTAGGGTGAGGAGGGGGTTGGCCTGGAAGAAACGTCGATGGCAGGTGCAGGAGCTTGCCTGATAAGCATAAAGGAATATAAGGCAACTTGTGTGGGGAGACATTGCATATGTTCCTTGTTTCTTTTTCTTTAAAGAATATACTCAGGGCTTTTAAAAAGCTAACTAGCAGCAATATAATTGCACAATTAAATAGCATTGCCTAAATTATTTTTCGGAATTGAATGCTCATGTGAAGCATTCTTGACATTTACCTTAATGTAGTCTATTTAAGCCTTCTGTAAAGCAGTGTCAGTCAATGCAGTGCTTAGAAGCACCAAGCCAAACAGAGCCCGTTGAAACTGCCCCCATGGTGCAAAAGAAACATATCTACAGATGATTTAGCGAAAGAGCCCGTGTCATCTGATGACTCTCGCATTCTAGATCTCAGTGTCTGAGTAATAAACTTGTCAGACATGTTCTTTCCTTTATTCCAGCTGGTGTTTTATTTCCCGTAGTCAGGGAAGAAAATTATTGAAGAGAAATACAAGCCTTGTGACACTTGTTGCCAACCACAAAAGGCCCTGCCAAGTCCACAATCAATAATAATATGTCAATTTGGTTTTCAATGCCTTTCGTACTGATTGTGTTGAAAAGGTCCGAAAATGTATCTGGCTTTTCTGCACCATGGTGTGAATTATACCGGATGGTGGCAGCTGGTTAGCAGCGGCGTATCAGCGTGTCTAAGTCTCAAGCAGAGGTTATGAGGCCAGACACCGCCCCACCTGCAGATGTATATCTGCACAGGGTGTGTCCTGAGAATCAGTGGGAACGTGGAGCTCAGGGAAGTGCGAAAGGAAAAAGCACACAATGGTGGACTGTATCTCAGAATCTGCAATTCCACATCAAAAATGTCACCTTATCTGTTAAAATTGATCAACAAGTGACGAGTGCAAATGATCAAATATCAAAGTTGACTGGCTAGATTGATGGTAACATTGAGTCGGCATCTCCCTATTGAGAAAATGTTTGAAGATTGACTTCACACAGAGAAATGTGCTGATGAAAATTTGAAATGGAAATTGTGTCTTAAAACCAGTTCAGGAGTTCGAGACCAGCCTGAGCAAAAGTGAGACCCCATCTCTACCAAAAATAGAAAACTTAGCCAGACATTGTGGAGTGCACCTCTAGTTCCAGCTACTCGGGAGGCTGAGGCAGTAGCCTCGCTTGAGCCCCTGAGTTTGAGGTTGCAGTGAGCTAGGCCGATGCCACAGCACTCTACTCAGAGCAACAGAGTGAGACTCTATCTCAAAAAAACCCCCCCAAAATTAACTGATCAACAAATAAGTGTACATATAAGAATAACATCTATTGGATGTCGGGCTGGAGGGAGGGGGAGGGGGAGGGGGAGGGGGAGGGGGAGGAGGGGACGGGTGTTTGCATACACAAAGAGTGCAATGCACACCATCCAAGGGATGAGCACACTTGAAACTCGGACTTGTGGGGGAGTGGGGAGGCAAGGGCAACATACATAACCTAAACATCTGTACCCCCATAATATACTGAAACAAACAAAACAAAACAAAAAAAACCCCAAAACAACACTTCTTGCTATAACAAATGGAAAAGCAGTTATCCTATCTTGTTTGCTACATGAACATTATCAAAAACACTTTGAGCTAAAACTCTTACTTGAAATTGTATTTTACAGAAGTGTAATTTATTTTGTATATCAAATGGCATGTCAGAGTTCAGCCAGAGAAACAGAACCACTAAGCTGTATATGATATAAGATGTCTTAATATATAAATTCTGTATTACATAATACTTAATGTAATATATGCCATAACAAAAGATGTATAGGATACACATATATCTGAAGGGATTTATTCCAGGCCTTGACCTTGCACAACTAAGAGAGCTGGTTAAACAATCTCCGTAAGGCTGCTGTCTTCACAGCTGATCTTGACCTTGACTTGTGCAGGGCAGGCAAGTGGGAAGGACAGATAAACATAAAGGGGGAGAGAGGCTGGAACCGGACCCCTGCACATGAGTGGGAACCCACAAGGATGGACTGGACCCTGGGTCAGTCTCTCAACCACTCTAATGCCAACGGTGCAGAGGTCCTTCAGGAGAAAAGGACGCTCCTTCTTACAGAACTACGACATGCATCTGGACCAGGACTTGGGGAGCTGAGGGAGGAGCCCGGGTGGGGTGGAACGACTGTGGCCCGGCTGCTGCCCCAGTCCCAGGGGACAAGCTAGCAGAGCAGCGAAAACGTGAGTAAGCAGCAGCAGCACCTGGTGCAGCTATGGCTCCTGCTTCATTCCACCTTCCAAATCTTGCACAAAATGTCTTTTATCTCACTATAATGGGAAAGATCCTGGGACAGGAACTCTGGAAACCATAGCTTAGTCTAGTCAAGATGACATGGTATAAAGCCACAGTGGTCCAGTCCTTGTCAACCTGGTACCCACAAATGCTCTTTAACCATATTTAAATTACAAATAGTAAAGTCACTTTCACCTGGAGACTTACTACAACTATCTTATGTACAATAGAGAACATACTGCCCTTCTCCCCACAAAAATGTTGCAATGCCACTTTTTCTTCTTTGGCTCAAAGTCACACTCTTTCTTTGATATCCAGCAATGCTGAGATATAAAGTTCAACTACTATTAATATGCCTTATGATAGCTGGTAGGGGCAAGGGAGAGGGGAAGAAAAATTAAATATTTACAAACATATTGATATCAAACAAGGAAAATGTTCATAACTAGTTCTCATTTCTGTAGTGAGTCACATGGTCATAGCTAGTACTTACACCTGCCTTCTTCCAGTGCCCATTCCATAGCCCCTTGGCCTCCAGCAAGCCCTGGTTTCTTACATGTGGGGGGACTTAGAACTTCTTTCTGAAGAAGTCCTTCCTGTAATGAATTGCTATAGTCTTTTCATGGCCTGAGATCACAGGACACAAACATATTAAAAGGCACCTTCGGGGATTGTCTATGTTTATCAGATCAATAGCTGCATACTAGATGCCAGAGGTTGTGTTTATTTGCTTCAGCAATAAAATCACATCTAGAAAAGCAGCTGATATTGGAATCATTAGCTGATTTTGTTTTTGGTTATCACTATAATTCACCAGGATCCATTTGTCTTCTGCCCAGGCCCAATAGGTGAGCTAAATGGGGCTGTGGCAGGAATCACCTCCCCTACATTGGTTGAGTCCTGAATGGTGGCACTAAACTCTGCAACCCCTTTTGGAATGTGGGATCACTTTTGGTGTATTGTTTAGGTAGATAGAAGCAGTTCCATTGGCTTCTAAGTAGTCTTTCTACCATAATCACCCCCACTCCACAGGCAAGACATTTGGGAGTGATTTAGCTAGGCAGTTGTGGATCAGGCTCTGTCACGAGATTATAGTCAAAAAGTTGGTCAGGACTTCGGTCATCTGAAGGCTGGACTGGGGCCGGAGGCTCTACTGTAATCAAGATGATGTCGTAATGGCGAAAGGATCAACATAGATCAATTGGATGAACAGAGTCTGGAAATACATGTATATGTTTATGGTCAAATGACTTTTGATAAATTTTCCAACTCAATTCAATGGGAAAAAGAAGTGGTATTAAAACAACTGGATATCCACATGGAAGATAAATAAACACCAACTCTTACCTTACATTATACCCTGAAATCAACTCAAAATGTCCTGTAGAACTAAATGTAAAAGCTTAAACAATAAAACTTCTAGAAGAAAGTGTAATAATATTTGTAATTGTCTTGTAGGAAAATATTGCTTAGGATACAAAAATCATTAATGATGGAGGACAAATGGATAAATTAGACTTTTAGCAAAATCAAAGACACTTTTAAGAAAAGAAAGAAAAAGCCACAGGATGGGAGAAAATATTTGTAATACATATACCTAACAGGACTTGTATATAGACTATATAAAAAAGTGGTAAACCTCAATAAGATGTAGTGAAACAACCCTCTAAGTGCAAACTTTTTGAACAGGCTTCTTACACAAAAAGAGAAATCAATGGGTAATAAGCTCAAAAAAAGACATTGAACACCTTATCAGAGAAATGTAATTGAGCTACCACTACACGTCCATTACAATGGATAAAATTAAAAAGACTGACAATACCGAATGTTAGTGATGACGCAGTACAAATGCAACTCTTGGCCACCGGGGGTAATGAAAGATGCTAAACCACTGTGAAAACAATGTGACAGTTTCTTAAAAAGTTAAACATTCACCTATGATATGACTCAGCCTTTTCATTCCTGTGTATTTGATTTAAGAGAAATAAAATTTAGGTACATATAAAGACTTGTATACAAATATTTATAGCAACTTTATTTGCAATAGCCAGAAACTAGAACAATTCAAATGTCCATCACGTATTTTCTTCCATCGTACAGGTTGTCTCTTCACTTTGTTGATTATTTCCTTTGCTGTGCAAAAGCTTTATAGCTTGATATAATCCCCTTTGCCTATTTCTGCTTTTGTTGCCTGTGCTTCTGAGGTCTTACCCCAAAAAACTCTGCTCAGACCCATGTCCTGTAGCATTTCCCCAATGTTTTCTTCTAGTAGTAGTTTCATGTCTTACATTTAAATTTTTAATCCATTTTGAGTTGATTTTTACATGTGGTGAAATAGTTTCATTCTTCTGTGTGTGGCTACCCAGTTTTCCCAGCACCATTTACTAAAGAGACTGTGCTTTTCCCAATGTGTGTTATTGATGCCTCTGTCAAACAGTGAACGGATAAACAAAGTTAGTATATCCATACAATGGAGTATGACTCAGCCATAAAAAGGGATAAATTACTGACACAGCAACAATGTGGAGACATTGCAGAATCATTATGCCGAGTGAAAGAAGCAAATACAGAATAGTACGGACCATATGAGTCCATTTATATTAAATTATAGAAAATGAAAACTAATTTACAGTGAAAAAAAGCAGGTAAGTGATTTCCTAGTGCCGGGAATGGAGAAAGGGGTGGGCTGCAAAGCGGCGGGAGAAAAGGTTTGGAGCTGATGGAGATGTTCTGTGTTTTGAGTTTGGCAGAGATGTGATACATTTCTTAAAACTTATTGAGCTGTATATTTTAAGTGGATGCAGTTTATTATATATAATCAAGGTGTTTTAAAAAAGGAACTAGTGAAAAGAATCCATTTCCAAATGTTTATCAAATCCTGTGAATTCCTAATGAAGCCCTGCTCATTGTCACTACCTTAGAATTCACTTTGTACTTGAACTTTGGTGCCTTGAAGGCACCTCACAGGAGTCAGCTGTCCTATGCACAAGAGGAAGAAAATATCAACTGCACAAGCATACTGCATTGTCTCTGTTCACATCCCTCTCAAGTGTGCCCTAAACCTTTACATTTGGTTGAAACTTTTCATTATGTAGAATTTGTTTTTCTTCCACATTTCTTGTATATACATTTAGTGAGTTAAGACAGAATGGGGTGTGTGTGTGTGTGTGTGTGTGTGTGATATTCTGATTAAACTTTCAGTGTACAGATGGGAGAATAGCTTTTTTGTAGTAAAGATTATCTGGCAAAAGAAGTGAGATAGCCTGTAAAATCAACCAGTTTTCCACAATTTGTTAAAACACGATCCAATATAGGGAGAGACAAAAGTAAACCAGTTGCGTACCAGAACTTCTAATTTGCAATGAAGTGGACTTAAATCTTGGAACTGTTGAACAGACACTAGCAAACTTGATCTTCTATATAATGACAGAGAAAAGAAGAGGAATGGCATACAGAAAGATCGTAAAAACCATTATTTGCATCAAGCCCCCAAAGCCAGTGCAGATGGGGAAGGAGGAGTGCAGAGCGAGGGTGCGGATGGCTGGCAGGGCCGGACCCGCTGCCACAGGCATCTGAGTGTGAGTCCCGCATGTGGGTCAGATTCCTCTAGGTTTCCACGCCAGAGTTATCTTCAGATCAGTCTTTAGACTACACCAAGCAGCCTTTGCCATTCTCTGGCCCTCTCCTACTTCTTTATTTCCCTTATTATACTGTATGATGATTTTTTTATTTGTTGTATGTCTACCTTCATCCACTAGATTTTTAATCACCTTAAAGGCAATGATTGTACCTTTCCTTCCTTCCCTTTCTCTCTCTCTCTCTCTCTCTCCCCTTTAAAATCACGGTGCACACTGTCTACCTGTGTGCCTGGCACAAAGGAAGTCTCAATACGTTTCTCGAGTGAATGAATGATTAATTATATATGTTATATGTACATATACATACATATTATATACTAATATAACTATATATATAATGATTGGTATTCTAGTATTAGTTTTGTGCAACTGTTTTTGTGCAAGATGTAAATTTTACTACATATTAGCAAAGGTAATTACTTTTGTAGCACTATTTTTCAGGAGAAAATTAATCAATTTCCCCTTTTCTGTAGTGTTGCCTCCAAGCTTATTTGAGTGAGTTTGATAATTTTTATGGATTGTTCCCACCCCCTTCAAGTACAGCAGTGTCCAACTTTTCATCATTGCACTTTCTGATAACTTGAAGTTCGTATAAAATTAAACTGTCGAGAAATCAAAGGACAATGACAATCTTGAAGTCAACATTGAGCAAAATGATTGCATCTAATTTATCTTTCTTTGGTTCCCGACTTGCCAGTTGATATTTCAGAATGAATTATTCATTTATTTGTTCAAATTTAAAGTCCGGTCATGAGAAAATTTTAATATGCCAATTGCCATATTTAATTTTCCTTAAAACAAGAGTGAATACTTTTTAGTTTTTTTTGAAGTCAAAGGATCTTCCAGAAAAAATGAGCAGCTGTCAAAAATGAACATTCTTGCAAAACAGCTGTTATGTATAACAGTGCCAAAGGGAGTTATCTCATTTCTTCCTTGAGTTATTTCAAGATACTGGGAATGAAAGTTAAAGACAAAACGACAGGCAAAGTATACAATTAAAATCTTAACCTGTTCCAGCTAGTTAATTCCAGTGAAATGTATTATTTTCTTTTTTATCTGCACCTAAAAAGCTCCTAGCTCAAATTACTTTTATGATTACTTCATCTAAAATTAAATGAATGATATTGCTTCACAAAATTATTTTCAAATCTTAGATTAGATTTTGTGACTGTACTTTCTATATAAATACATGTGAGAATTTATCAGGGGACTGAAATCTCTAAAAGAAAACAAAAAACATCACTTAACCACAATATAAATAATTAAATCACATACATATAAAAAATTAGAACTAAAATGAGTTTTCTAAATTACATTAATAGTCTTCCCAATATACCTGTTTTAGACACTCATAGCAAATGAATTGACTATTTGACATTTACACTTGAATGGCTTACAGGTATATCAGACTACATGTGACTTTCAAGTTCTCTATCACCCTATCTGTTCCTCCCACGCTGGCCACCTTCATAGCAGCAAAAGACCACTTGAACTGTCAAGTTGATCCAGCCAGAATCTTGGAGTGGTCTTTGGTTTCTCTCTTTCCCTCCTCCTTGCTATAACCCTGCCACATGCAACCAGTGACGAGTGTCGCACCTTCCACTTCTCCCGGCTGCACGGCCTCCCCAGCCCAGCTCCAGGATGCTACGCTCGGCTCTTGCCGTTCCTCTTCCTGCTTCCCCAAAGCCACCTCCACTTGCCACCTGCATTCTAGAAAGCAAATCAGATCACGTTGTTCCTTCATGTAAAACCTTTGGTGCATTTCCATTGATCTTATAAAAAAAAAATCCACTCGCTGTGCTGGGCTGTGATGCCCTGCGTGCTGTGCTTTGGCTCTTACTGTCTGTCCGTTTCCTTTCACTCCCCTTCATCCCCTGCTCACCCTGGCTCCAGCCAGCCTCTCAAACAAAAGGCCCTTTTCACTCTTAAAGCCTTTGCGTTTGTTTTTTCCCTTGCTTAGAATATCTTCCCTAGACTCTTTGTATGGCTGGTTCCTGTCTTGGTTACTTGAATGTCAGGTGAAAAGAGGCAAAAGATGAAAGTAGCAGAGGATGGGGGAAAGACCCCAGCTGGTATGCCAGCTGCATGCCAGGCAGGCAGGGTGTGTGTATGCACTGTACAGCATTCTCTACTGTCCACCCTCTATTCATTAACACGGGAATGAAGATCAATACAAGCATTGTCAAAGAGTTTTTTAGATCACATTTTGAAATAAAAATATTTTCTTGTTAATTTTGATTAAAACAAAATATTCACTTAACTGCAAAAATGGGAGCCTATTAAATAATTGAAATTTTGTTGCATAAAGTACTATAGGACATTACCTCTTGAAGACAGGATAGTCCAAGGTAGAGTAAGGATCATAGATGGATATCTGTGTTTACTGTACTTATTTTCCTAAGAAAAATTCTCAATTTTTCTAGGAATGTTAAATTAATTTTCATACTTTGTTTGAAGATTTTAAAATAAAAAACATCTATGCATAAATAGTGAATCTTATTTAATAAAAAATAAATTATAGACATTTTAAAATAAAATACTGGATACTATGTAATCATTAAGTAGGAGTTGATTTAGAAAGTAAAGTTTATGGTTTAAAACAATCTGTGTAAATTATATATCTATATGTAGTAAATTTTGAACATTTAATCATAACTATTAGACAAACTTTGTATAAATTGCTCCAGTGTATTATTAAATTAACTTCAGAAACACTAATCACGTGTGTATAAATTGCTTCAGGAAATCCTAATTTGATATAATGCTGTAAATGGTCTCTAAATAAGACCATTTAGAGTTGTGGAACACTGTGTTTATCAAATTACGTTCGTTAATCTTAGAGGGAAAAGATTATTTTCCTGATCTGAATTTCTAAGTAATAATTAGAGGAGACTTTATTATGAATTTAATAAATATTAAATTATGCATAATTGCAGACCCAAGTTCAGGGACAACTTCAGAAATACTTTTTTGCCAAGAACATAGACATCCATCCTTTTGGAGATGGTGGAATAAAGATATCTCTATTCCTCTTCTCCATGAAAGTAAACACAGGATATGGAGAATGACTCCCACATGCAGTGGAAATTAAACCATGGAGAAGTCTGAGCAGCAGAGCCCTCTGAAGTAGGTGGCTACCTTGCATAGTGAAATAAATCAACTCCTGTTTGTAACATGAGGATCAGGGAGTATTCTGGCTGTTGGAGCATTCCTGATCTGGCAAAAGGTCTAGGTTTAAAAAAGGAACATGTCATTTCTTCAAAAAGTAGGCTTTCTATGTAATAGGGGAATGTAAACAAATATTAATGGCAAACAATGTAGCTTCAGATCTTGTATACTAAGAAAAAGCTGTTTCCACTCCCAGACATATACATGTGCACACTTTGGCACATTCTGAAAGTCCAGAAAAACCAGTTTCACATAAAAATGATCAAGCAATAACTTCCAAAGTACAAGCGTATACAAAATTATTATAGGAAAAGAAGAGAATAATAATAAGAAGAATTCCTTACAGCCAAAAATTTCTTACATGCCAGAAAACTATGCCTACAAAACTAATCAAAACTGGGATCTACTCTTCCAAAATGAGCTGAAAGATGTTAAAAAAAACACTACAATGCAGTGCTTGCTTTTCATCTGAGGATGAGAGGACCGTCGGTAATCTGCATCCTATCTTGACTCAGCCAATTCTAAGTATTTGAGTCTGTCCTTGAAATACCTTAGCCCTAGAACCAACTGCAGTATTTCCGAAGATGTTCAGTAGCAAGTAACAGAAATACAACTCAAATGAAATTTCATTCAGAAAAAGGGAATTTCTTGATTCAGCCGAAAAGGAAATGGATCTGATGGCTCAGGCATTGTTTGAACTGGAAGCTCAAATGATTCTTGTCAAGGCAAGTGTTTCTGCCTTTGGTTCCTACTTTCCACTCCACTAGGTGCATTATGAGGCCAGGACTTTCTGTGTAGTGGAAGACAGGGCCACCAATAGCTACAGCATTAGTGGCACCACCTCTGAAGCCCCACGTGATATGTGTATCTCTTCCTTGATGGCTCTAGTCAAGGTGGCTCTGATATGCACAGCACGAGTCACATAACTACCCCTGATTCAATAACTAGAGAACCAATAACTACATATCACCTGATTCAATTACTATTGACCAAATCCAGATCCCCAACCACCTCTGGACCAAGGATGTGCTTCTGTCAGTTTCAACAAGGTTACATAGATGGAGAGTGGAGACAGATTGCCTTTTATAAGAGAATGAGAAATTTTATTCCCAGAGAAAGGGAGACAGGATGTTAGAAAAAGGGTAAACATAAAATTCTGCTACAGGATACCAAGATGAAAGAGACATAAACATGTTTTTACACATTTTGTAACTTCACAAGCCTATCATTTTGTTGTTTGAAGAACCCAAATGGGATATTTGCTTCTATACAGATTGTAAACCAAAAAAAAAAAAGGGAAAAGAAAAAAAGAGGACAAGAACAAAGAAAAATTGTGATGATGACCAGAAATGTACAAGGTGTACATCACCACTCCAGTTAGTCCTGTTTCATCAGCACTCTTTGACAACTAGTTTAGAGCTCTTACATGCAAACTCGTATTTTCATTTATGTATTCCAATACAAAATGAAACATGCATTAGGCAGCCATGTGGTAAATTTGATCTGTTTAGATGTATGTGTTGGATTACCATATTAACAAAAATATATCAGAGTTTTTTCCAGTGAAGTTTACTTAAGTGTATTTATTAATACAAATTTCAAATTAATTGCCACATTCCCACTTACCTTCTTGCTATATATGTGCCATTCCATGCCTGCATTAGGGATGACTCCTGGGAATTTCAGGAAATACGTGGCTGGGTAGAAAGAAGAAAAACAAAACCTCATCCAAAAGGCTCCCTTTTCTCTTCTAATGGTCTTTGCAAGAACATGCAGGTTTATTTTTCAGGCATTTTAATTACAATGACCAATTTTCCAGTTACCATAATTTAATTCACAGGACCCCTTCTTTTGCTAATGGGCCTATTTTTTTTTAATGGTACTGTAGAGTTTTATTAAAGATAATAAAAAAGCTGGTGTCAAAGTTCCTTAAGTGACGGTAAGAGACAAACCTTCCATGAAACCAAAACCCCCCTGCACCGAGGATCAGTATCAGGTGACATCCTACACTCCCAGCTTCACTAAGTGCCCTGCATCCATGACAGACTGCTCCCTTGGACAGAGCCTTCACTCGGAAGAGGCTGGAATGCTAGGCAGGGAGGATTGACACTCCAAGGCATAGGCCAGCTTTGGCCCAGCCACAGACCTGGGTACAGAGAAGGGCAGTAGCAGCAGCAGAACTTGGAAGCATCCGAAGCAGAGCCCTGCTTGACACCAGCACCAGTTTTCCCCCCAACCCAGTGGCTGGCGCACACCCATTCCAGCTCTTCTTTCCCCAGCTAAGTGGCTCAACGTGGCATTAAGCCCAGCCCACTCATATAATCTAAGACAGGGCAGTCCTCAGACATCCCAGTGGGCCCAGCCCCTGTGACAGAAATGACAAAGCAGCACCGGAGGGGCCTCTGCCCACAAAGAGAAGCAGCCAAGGAGGGGACGCTCCATCCTTCCTGTGCTGTGAGAAACAGCAGCCAAATCCACCTCCCTGCAGAGCTGTAGTTGCTGTGGGGACCAGCCAACCCCCTCTACAGCCCTGGGACACAAGCAGGCATAGGGCCAGGAGGCTCCAGGATATCCAAAGGGCAGCCACACTCCTCCATCAGGGACGTGTTCAAGTAGTGCACGCTCATCTTGTGCTCGTCATCCTGGACCATCAAGGAGAAGGGCTTGACCTTTATGGGACTGCAGGCCTGGAAGAACCAGGGACACTCAGGCACCTCGCTCTGCAGGAACAGAGGACAGGAGGGTGAACATCACAGCCACAGCCTCGTGCTTGAGGATTTCAGTAGACATGGCGGGGACAAGTGGGAAAGGAGGGCAGCTTCAGAACAGTTCTTAGGAAGCTGATGCTTCTTATGAACAAGGATAAGGGACAAGGTCATGATGGGGGAAGATGTGACACACTACATCAGTGCTAGATTACATTAGTGCCATCTTCAGCAGCTTCTTGGCTCAAAAAGAGTCAGGCCTGGAGAGTTGAACACTGAGTCCTATTCCAATATAACCCCAGGAGAGAAAGAACAAGGCTCCACATCTTACCTTATAGCACTCAAAGGTGGAGTGATGGAACTGACCGTTCAGGGTCAGGCAGTTGCCCTGACAGGAAGGGAAGCTGAAAGTCTTGGGGGCCACGATGCACTCGCCCCAGGCAGCTCTGTGAAGATCCACCTTGCGATCCTGCAGATGGCAGAACTTCTCTGCTGGGAACTTAGCCTGGCCCTGGTCTCCCTCCGGCTGACTCTGGCCTGAGCTCCCCAGGATCAGCTGCTCCATGTTAGGGATAAAAGGCTTCTGGACGTAAGGCAGGTGGAACAGAGGCGGAGGGGTGTGGGAAGAGGACACCAACAGCAACACCATATCTCGCTTCTCCTTGGCGCTGTAGCAGTTGATCAGGCTTTTGTCAGCGACATCAGCGGATGGGACCTTTTCCCCTTCCATGAGGGTGGGCATCACCTCCATCCAATACGTGAGTAAACAGTAGATCTCCAATAATGCTCCTCTCTCTGACTGATAGGATGAGAAGATAATGGGAAAAGAGCCCAGGAGGCGTCTTTTGGAGCCCCTCCGATGGTCCTGAAACTCTAGAACAAGCTCAGTGGCCTGGGGGGCAATCGGCACCCAGGCCCATAGCTGTATCAGGGGAATCCCCAAGAAAGGAACTGCCTCAAAATAGAGAAGCCAGTAGCGGTGCAGGAACTGGGAGCCTGTAGGGAAAGAAGAGGGGAGGCTCCAGGAGGCTGCTATCCCAGGAAGTCCCACAGGGGACACTTTCTAAAACCCCACCTTCTTTTCGGCTTCTTGCTACCCACCTACCCAGCCTTGCAGGACAGGACGAAGACGTAGCAGTCCCAGCTTGTGTACACCCATGCACAAAGGCAGCTCTTGAGTCCACAGTAGCCAGGAGTGGACTGGGCCTCCTCTACTCCCATCACCCCACCCTGGAGTTAAGTCAGGATGATAGCACTAGGGCTGAAAACCAGCCCAGTTTCCATGACCTAGGACAAGCCACTTGCCCTGTGTGTGTAACACTGTAGTTGCCCCACCTACGAGCTATGCACCTCACACTTTAGAACATCCTTGCACACAGAACACGAGGACAGGACATCAGCCATGAAGCTTAGGGACACCCTACCTAGCAAGCCTGCAGAGCTGAGACCAGAAGGAGATTCCTTTCCTGCTAGACCAGCTGAGGAGTATTCTGCCTCTAACTCCTTGCTCCTTACCCCCAAGAGGCCCAAATATCTGTGATCATTTACACCCCACTCCCCTGCTAGCCCTGCAAAATGCTGCCAGGTAACTCCTAGATCATTCCTTCCCTGGCAGAGACCAGAGCTCCAGCTACTTACTTTTGGATGTGAGGGTAAAGCCACGTTGCCTGGCAGAAAAGATCTCATTCATGTGGGAAGGCAGGGTCTGTCTGGGACAGTCCAATGTCTCTACCCAGCTAAAATGCACACACCAAAGACCCAGAGCCAAGAGCCCGGGAATCAGCCCAGAGCTGCCCCTCCTCCTGCCACCACCCTCCATCATGCCGCTCTCGGATGCCGGGCTGCCCCCTTCATTGTCTTTAAATAGCCATCTGCCCAGGTGTGGGCCCTGTTCTAACCCCCACAGCTTGGGACTGACTGTGACTCCAAGAGAAATTGAATTCAGGTGAAAGAATCTCCCACTCCCAGAACAGCTTCAATACCTACCCCTGCTTACAGAGTAGAGGTGCAAGAAGTGATAATACAGAGTATTTCTCAAACTAAACCTTGAAAGCACAAGTACATAATTAGCAGATAGATGCACTTTGAAGATGTGCCCTGACAGACTATGTTGGTCCAAATGCTGGCAGCAAGGACAGGAATGGACAGT
Source organism: Avahi laniger (assembly GCA_963575035.1). Lineage (NCBI taxonomy): Eukaryota > Metazoa > Chordata > Mammalia > Primates > Indriidae > Avahi > Avahi laniger. Next base: position 15,318 of record CAUYSK010063119.1, read on the forward strand.
TTACAAGTTACGAACACTCCATTTAACTCAACTTCGTGTTCTCCGGAGCACTGGTTCTTAGACTTTAGCTAACATCCGCATCACCTAGAGCCTTTGTTAAAACATAGGTTGCTGGGCCCCGCTCCCAGGGTTTCTGACTCGGTGGATTTTGAGTGGGCTTTGAGAATTTATGAATACCTCTTGAACAAGTTCCCAGATGATGCTGATGGTGCTGGCCCTGAGGCCACACTTTGAGAACCACTTATACGCCTTATTTGTGCCATGACTAGTCCATAGAAGAGGCTCAATAAGTGGATATTGATTCCTTTATAATAAATTATGCCTAGTGAGTTTCACGGTTCTAGAATTTAAAAACAAAAAACAAAACCCCTTCAGGTTAAAAGAATGAAATTCACAAAATCTGGAAGTATCTAAGGAAGTACCCACATAAGAAAAGTAGCATTTGAGATTCATGCTCCCAACATTCTTTTGTTTTGTTCAAGGAGAGTAAAAATCTGGATCTTCAAAAGATGACAAATACGTAAGAAGCCAATACAGTCTTCTTCACGCTCCCCAACACTTACTAGTGATTGTTATGATCATATTATATATAAACATAGTGTAGGAATAATTGTCAATTAAGCATTCAAGGGAAGGCATACTTCATTAACAAATGAACCTGTATTTCACAATATTTGCTTTTCTGAAAAGACCAAATCACACTGACACACACACAATCAAAAGAGAAACTTGAAGTTTATTCTCATTTAAAAATTAATTGTGTCCCAAATTAGGTGAATAAGTATACCACAAGTAATGATAAGCAGTACATTCCATCCTTAGAAACAGTTCACTAACATTAGCTAATAAATGTACACAGCAAACTGAGGAGGTGAGCATTATTATCCTCGTTTTGTGGACGGAGAAACTGAGGAGGAAGGAGGTAACAACTGACTTGCCCAAGGCAGGCTGAGCCAGCTCTCAATTCAGAGTAGACTCGATGATAAGACAATTCCTTTGCATTTTTGTCTCTTAAAAATCAAGAAATATAAGACAAAACCAAAGGAAAAAATAATTCAATGTAGTAAAAAGAGCTTTGGTAAAAGGAATAGGTACTTTTTTAAAGCTGAGGACAGAATTTTGAAAGCTAATAATTTGTACGCCCTGAGGTTCCTGCTAATTACGACTGCCGCCTCTGAGTTATTTCTCTAGTCAATGCAAGGTTGATGATCTCTTTTGAGCTTATATTCTTGGCTTTTTAATGGTTCTTACCATTAAAAACCTTTTTAAGGTTTTTATGGTACCCCAATTAAATATGTAGTGAGCTTATGGGTTCCTAGAAAACGTGACTTTTCTTTTTGTTTAGATAAATTAATCTTCAAATTCTCAGCAAAGTAAAAGGGGGTGACTCCCTTCTAATCCATGGGCCTTCCCTAAATGGCTTCGAGTGTGAATGTTAAGAAAAATCCTTCCTGAATTTGTAAATTGCTTTAAATAAAGTCCTTCAGTGATAATCTTGCATGAGAAGCTTGTTTTACCTATTTATAGCTTAACAGCTGTGTTTTGCTAGCATCTTGAGCTTCTTTTACACAAGATAATCTGAAAATGAATCATGCAGATAGGAGAGACCAGATTGCTCTCTATAGTAAACGTTTTTTGTATGCTTGTCTCATAGGCCTTTGAAAGTTTCAGAAAAGCAAACAGCTAAAAAGATGATTCATTAATTATCACACTGGAGAAAATATTGGTCAATATGTTCAACTTACCTTCTTTTTTATTTTTTATTTGTATAGATTCATAGAGTACAAGTACAATTTTACTACATTAATATATTGTACTCTGAAGTCAGAACCTTCAGTGCAGCCATCATTGGAGCAACGCACCCACCAAGCAACCTCCCATCATCCACGCCCCCACCCCTCTGAGTTGCCGTTGTCCGTCATTCCACACTCTGCTTCCATGTGTACACATTATTTAGCTCCCACTTGTAAGTGAGAACATGTGGTATTTGTATTTCTGTGTCTGAATTGTTTCACTTAAGATAATGGCCTCCAGTTCCATCCATGTTGCTGCAAAAGACCTTATTTCATTCTTTTTTGTGCCTGAATAGCATTCCATCATGTATATATACCACATTTACATACCCACCAACAGTGTATAAGAGTTCTTTTTTCTCTGCATTTTCAACAACATCTGCTATTTTTTTGTCTTTTTAATAATAGCCATTCTGATTGGTGTAAGATGATAGTTTGTTGAGCTCATTGTGGTTTTAATTTGCATTTCTCTGATAATTAGCAATGCTCAACTTATATTCTAATGTCACTGCTGAGCTGGAGCTGAGTGTATGTGATGAAAACACAGGTTCAAAAAATAGGAGCCTATTTCTCAGAGGCCCTGCAAAGCCTACCAATTGCCTCATCAGGGAGTAGGTAGCCTTGACTTCTCAAGTCAAGGACTCTGATATGCCTATATCTTCACCACTCAGTTCTGTCCATTTGGATGTAGTAAGAATCAGAAGCAGGTGAAAAGTACGTAGTTACTAATATGCTGTGTGTCTTCTTGGCATTTGGAATAATACATGTAAAGGTGTTTTGTAATTTATAAATTGCCAATCCCTTGTGTGGACAGGGGTGTCATATAATTTCTGCAATGCAGTCATCTTTAAGTTTTTACTTGAGTACCCTACTAGTAAAATTTAAAATATTAACACTTTCCCCAATATCTACATATGTGTTCATTCATTAATAAATTTTATATGTATTATTTCTCTTCTAATATATCAGATACATTATGAGACACATAAAAATAGATCAAAAAGGACAAGAAAATAAATAGGAATTCTATTTCTAGTATTTTCTTCTTGGATCATCTTTGAAGATGACTGCTCTGATAGAATGTGTTAGGTTTATGTTGAAAATAAGGGGTGATAATTATAAGTAACATTTATATGGCGTATGTAAATACTGCTAAATATTACTAATTCCAGTGCTTTACATATATTAACTTGTTTAATCTTGGTGTCAGTCTTATGCAACAGGTAAAATTATTATCTCCATTTCACAGATGATGAAATCAAGGCACAGACTGGTCAACTAACTTGTCCATGGCCACACAATTACCAAGTAGCAGGGATAGGATTTAAACCCAGGCTGTCTAGAGCTAAACTCTAGCTAAACTAAAACTTGAAGGCTTGGCAAATTATTATCATACTAAGTAAGTAATAGGTGCTTTTTTGCATTAGCTTCCATAACACCTGCATAATAGCATATATTAATTTCTTACCATGTTACAATTGTTGCTTTGAATGTTTGCTTCACTAGACTGAAAACTCCTTGCGTGCAAAGACTAAAGTATTTTTATATTTATATAGCAGCATTGAGCACAGTGCCTGGTAACTAAAAAGCACATAGTAAGCACTTGTCGAATGGATGGTTGAATGAAAGAAAAAAAGATTTTAAAAAATGGATAGATGAAAACCATGAAATTACCTGCCTTTAGTTCCTTTATCATAAAAACAATTACTTGGTTATATTGTAGTTATTACTTACATAGCAAAATTTCTTCAATTATCAGCCTCAATGCTTTATAAACTGAGAAATCTTAGACCAATTGATAATATTTCTGACTGTTAATATTATAGTGCTATAAAATAATATGTGAATCTCTTAAAATTCTGACATTATATAATCTGTATTAGACATGTTCTTTTTTGTAATGTTTTACTTCTGCTTAAGATTTAGGCTCTTAAAATGTATTTTTGCCCTGAACTAAGTGTTAAATGCTTTTGAAATCATCACTTATAGGGTTCTAATAAATTAAAAATTAAATTTGAAAAAAAATGGATAGATGGATGGATTTACCACAGAATTACTAGATAGCCAATGGAATTTGAATGTCCTTGAAATAGAGATGGAAAGCTATCCTGACAACAAAAATATTCAAAGACTTTCTTCTTAATGAGACAATGCTCTGTTACTAAACCAAGGTATAGAAAAAAAATAATCTACTGATATTATCCAAGCCTTTTTAGGTAGGAATACTTAGCATTTCAATCCCTAGAGAAACCAAAAAATGTGAAAAAGAAAGGAATGTTATTTAAGGAAATAATTTGTTTCTAAGGAGTCTTATTCATGTTTTCTCTCATATTATAAAAAGAGAATCTGCCCTCATGCTCTGGAGTCACCAGGAAATCTATTTCATTACAAACTTAGTCTGGATACCTCCAGGCGGTGGAAAGATGGCCGAATGAATGAATGAATGACAGACTTGCATTCTGCGAAGTGGAATTTAGGTTTCAATCCAGTCTTAATCCAGCATGTGTGGTTATAGTTCCATTAGCAACGTGCTTTGTCACAATACAAACTCCCCAGACTGCAAGACTGACATTTATGCTCAAACCAGGAGAGTCAGTCTGTTCCCTTCATTTCCAGCGGCACAATCAGCACAGAGATGTGGTAGCCAAACCTTGAAAGGTTGCCTCCTATATTTGAAGCTGGAAAAATTTCAAGGCACTTTGATTCAAACATGCATTCTAATAAAACATGTATATATTTCACACCAACTACTTCTGTACATAGCTTAAGATACAAAAGCCTCTGAATCAAAACAGTGACTGCAGAATGGCTTTAACAAATCAAATGATGTACTTAATGTAATGTGATGGATTCCATCTAAATACTGTATAATTTTGACTATTTCCCCTGCTTATATTCTTTCAAATGAAAAACAGTTCTTTAGAAGTTGAATTCTAGACTTCCTATATTATAACTAGATTTGGCCATTTTTATTCGCTGATTGCTGTTCCTCTTTGGGGCTTTCTTTTAGCAATGGGATACAATTATCATTTTTCTGCAACATTGCCTACCAAACTTGTTATTTTACTCTGAGAGCTGTGCCTGTCTTTTCTTTGTTTTTCTCTTTTCAGCATAATATCCACCATAATATCCATAAATCTTTTCTGAATTGAATCACTACTGAAATACTTAGCAAAGATATTATTCACTTTAATGAATAGAGAGGGAGGCAGAGCTCTGCCACTTAAAGTATGGTTAAGTGGACCCTCAAAGCAGCATCAACATTGCCTAAGAGCATCTTAGAAATGCAGAATCTCAGAACTTTCCAACTTTAATGTGCGTTTGAACCCAGTGTGGATGTTAAAAAGAAGATTCTGATTCAGTAAGTCTGGGTTGAGGCCTGAGCTTCTGCAGTTCAGTGAGTTTCCAGGTGATGCCTATACAGCGAGTCCTTAGGCCATGCTTTGAATAACAAGGCCTAGGGAAAGAGCCCATGATAATATTGCACCTGCCAGGTCTTCCAAAACAAAGAGATTTAATAAGAAAAGTAAGTAGTTGATAAATAAGGATTTAGCAGCATATAGTCTGTGTCTAGCCCTTTTATGATTGAGTTGTTATTTGACTCTAGGTAGATCATAAGATTTCTCTATTATCCCTTTCTATCTAATGAAGGTAATACTTCAATTTGTTTCCTGATAATGTTTGCATTTGATCCTTGTATTCATTTTATGCATCTATTTGTTAATACTACTAAGACCAGCCAAGTGTCATTTGAAATACTTATTTTCAAGAGAATCAAAGATACAAATACAAAATTTTCAAGTAAAAAAGAGGACTGTTCTGTTAAAAACAAGTTTTCAATCTTGTTATGATTTAATATTAGATAAATGTTGTAGGAACCAAAATCAAGTAAAGAAGTCCCAGTGGTTGCCAATTCTAACTTGTTATGACAAACCTTGCAAAATCACCTAATTTATTTCCTCACCAGTTTTCTCATCTATAAAACAGATTTAAAATTAAGTTTCCTCAAACAATTGATGCTAAAAGATGCTAACAAAATATATTGGTTCCTCTATTTATGTGGTTCTCAAAGTGTGGTCCCAGGGCAAGCAGCATCAGCATCCCCTGGAAACTCATTAGAGAAACAAAAATTCTCAGCCCCCACCCAAGACCGACTGAATCAAAAGCTCAAGGTGGGGCTCAGACGCTACATTTTTAACAAGCCCACAGGTGATTCTGATATATGCTAAACTGTGAGAACCGCTGCTCTCTCTATAAAGAAAATAATGATAATTCTCAATCAGATTTCCTCAAATTTTGAAGGGCTTTTAGATTCATTTACATTAGTTCCTTAGGGTTGTGTGATACAAAGATTTTTTAATAGTATAAAAGCATTGTAAACTGATGGCAAAAACATGAAGGACTGAGATACTGGGGAATCTCAATATATAGAAATGCTTAATATACAACTAAGCTCCAAAGAAATAACAGGAAATCTCAAGATGCAACAAATGATATGGAAAACCACAGGCAGAACAGTAAACAAGAACACTGTGTCCCAGGGGTTGGGGTTTAATGCCCATGTAGGGATATGACATATGGCCTGGGCACGTATGAGGTAGGGAACTAAAACTCAAACTCCTCTATAAGGCTAGGACCCCGTCAGTAAAAGGAGAATTAGGTAAATTCCCCTAATTAGGGGAAATTAGGTAAAAAGACCAGGGAAGCTCGTCTTTGCGTCAGGCTGTGAGTAGAAAAAAAGGGATTCTGTGAGATTTCCATGCCCAGCGGGGCCCTGCATGGATGAGGAGTCTGATTTAACTCCACTGGAGATGAGGAGATCCCAATGTGAACCTCAGGGACCAGCAGGAGCAAACATGACACCTTGATGTAGGGATGTTCCCACAGCCCAATGTGTAGCAGACTGCCACAGGAAGATAGAGAGAGGGAAAAAACTGTGAAAAAAAAGACATTTTCAAACACAGAGAGATTCTACCATCCAAAAGACCTTGGCTGAAGGGACCACTGAAGATTATACCTCAGTGCAAAGGAAACTGAACCCAGAAAGAATTTCTTACAACTCAACAATAAAAAGACAAATAACCTGATTATTAGGGTGAGAATAAACATTTCTCCAAAGAGGACACACGAATGGCCAATAAGCATGTGAAAAGATGCTCGACATCATTAGCTATTAGAGAAATGCAAACCAAAATCACAATGAAAATCAAAAAGACTAATAGCAATAGATGTCGGTAAGGACGTAGAGAAATTGGCACCTTCACCCATTGCCCATGGGAATGTAAAACGATACAGCCATTTTGGAAAACAGTTTGGCAGTTCCTCAAAATGTTAAACATAGAGTTACCATATGATCCAGCAATTCCATTCCTAGGTCTATACCTATAAGAATTGAAAACATTAAATATATTCACACAAAAGCTTGTCTTGATTGTTTATAGAAGCATTAGTCATAATAGTCTAAACGTGGAAACAACCCAAATGTCTATCAACTGATGAACAGATAAAGCAAAATATGGTAAATTCATAGAATGAAACATTATTTGTCCATAAAAAGACATGACGTACTGATTCCTGCTACAACATGGATGAACCTTGAAACATTACACATTCTTTCAAAAGAAAGCAGCTAATCACAAAGCCACATATCATATGATTCTACTTATATAAAATGTCCTGAATAGACAAATCTATAGAGACAGAAAGTAGAGTGCTGATTGTAGGAGGGAATGGGAACCACTAGTGGATATGGGGTTTTGCACAAAGACGATGAAAATATCTTAAAATTAGACAATGGTAATGGTTTCATAACTCTGTAAATATACAAAAAACCATTGAATTTTATACTTTTTTTTGAGACAGAGTCTCACTCTGTTGCCCGGGCTAGAGTGAGTGCTGTGGCGTCATCCTAGCTCACAGCAACCTCAAACTCCTGGGCTCAAGCAATCCTCCTGCCTCAGCCTCCCAAGTAGCTGGGACTACGGGCATGCGCCACCATGCCTGGTTAATTTTTTCTATATATTTTTAGTTGTCCAATTAATTTCTTTCCAATTTTAGTAGAGACGGGGTCTCGCTCTTGCTCAGGCTGGTTTCGAACTCCCGAGCTCAAACAATCCGCCCGCCTCGGCCTCTCAGAGAGCTAGGATTACAGGCCTGAGCCACTGTGCCCGGCCGACCTATGTTGAAATTAATGAACAAGGATGTTTCAAATAGGCTGGACAAGGTGGCTCATACCTGTAATCTCAGCGCTTTGGGAGGCCAAGGCGGGGAAGATCACTTGAGCCCAGGAGTTTGAAACCAGCCTGGGCAACATAGCAAGACCCCATCTCTACAAAAAAATAAAAAATTAGCCAGGTATGGTGGTGTGCACCTGTAGTCCCAACTACGCAGGAGGCTGAGGCAGGAGGAACGCTTGAGCCCAGGAGTTGGAGGCTGCAATGAGCTATGATGATGCCACTGCACTCCAGCCTGGGCTGCAGAGTGAGACCCTGTGTCAAAAAATATATAAATAAATAATTTAAAAAACAAAAACAAAACACAAGGCTTGAAGGCTGAGGCAGGGACAGGCTGGGGAAGACCAGGGTTCCAGGGCGTGTGAACGGCAGGAGCAAATGTCCTGTGGCAGGGGGGGTTCAATGTGTCTGAAGGAGACAAGAGGACAGTGTGGCCGGCGTGGATGGCAGGGAAGGAAGAGGGAACAGGGCTGACGCCGGAGGGCTTGCAGATCGTGATCAGCAGTTTGCATTTTACCGCCTGTGCCACACGGAGCCTGGCCTAGCTGGGTTCCTGCAAAACAGCCCCTGCGACAAGGATCTCGGGACAAGTCGCGGATGTGGGACAAGCCGCAGGAGGGGCGTGGGGAGGTGAGAGAGAGGAAAGAGAAGTAACGCACAGGGGCTCCTTCGTGAGCCGGTGGCAGGTGGGGCTCAGTCCCACGGGGGACCCCTGGGAGCCTGTGTCGGGCATGAACTTAGAGCTGTCCCGCCCTGAGGACGAGGGAGCCGGGGTATTTATGCACCAACCAATGCACCACTGGTTTGGGGCTGCTGGCAGGAAAAGCGTGAATTCTGCGACGCTTCCAGCCTGCCATGGGCAGCGGCAGAGCATCCTGGGGCCAGCGCTGGAATCCCAGCCGGCACTTCCGGGGATCTGAGCCGGCGGCCAATGGCATCAGCTCTGGGGCCCGCAGGGCTGCGCCGGCCAATACCAGGGCTGCCGGCTACATGTGAATATTTAAATACATTCAAATGTATTTAAAATGCAGTTCCTCACTCACAGTGGCCACATTTCAAGTATTCTGTAGACACATGGGGGGACCATGTTGGGTGGCACAGGTCTAAAACATTCCCGTCACCCCAGAAAGTCCTAATGGACAGCTCAGTACTGGAAGGTGTTAAACGAAAAGGTGACACAGTCTGATTTAAACTCTAAGAAGACCCCTCTGACCAGTAAGGGGAAATGGACAGTCGAGGGTGAGGGTGGAAGTTGGGAGACCTGGGAGGTGTCTGGGGCAGGCATCCAGGCTGGAGGTGAGGGAGGCTCAGACTAGTGCAGTAGCAGTAAGGGACGAGCGAAGCCATTTAGAAGTAGCATCACCAGGAAGTCCTGACCACGTGGACATGAGAGGTGGGAGGAGAGGAGAAAGAGGGGTGACATTGGCCTCTGCTGTGACAAGAGGAGAAATAGATTCAGGGCAGACACTGAGCTTTGTGAGGGCCCTGCTGGGCCTGAGGGGTCAGGGAGAAACCCAGGGAGGTGCCAGGTGCCAGCTGGACTCCAATGGCAGAGACCTGGGCAGACACAAGAATCCGGGCCCTGGGGCATTTGGGGCCTGGCTGCTGACCGCTGGGCCACGATGTCACTTGTCAGGCGGAAGCTGAGCCGGGTCCCCAGGCTCGGAGACACAGCTTGCCTAAATGCTAACGAGTTTCGCCTCTAAACGGTGGCGGGGTGTGTGTGTGTGTGTGTTTAATTCCGGAATGAATTTAATTCTAATTCCGCCGACTTTGGGGATGGGAAACAGCTGTCTTAATGAGTTAACAGTGGGTTTAAAATAGCAAGCATCTGCTCACCGTCTGAGCCGGCACCCGCCGAGGCCACGCCGGGGCTCACGATTCAGGGGTCTCTGGTGGCAGCTCTGGGGATGGTGCGGAGCATCGGGCTGGTGCTCCTGAGACCCCAGCACCAGGCAAGTTACCGCCCCCGCCTGGGATTTCCGGGCCAAGCCTGAGCCAGACCCTGGGCGCCCCACTGTGCGCCTGGAGTGTCGCGAATGGGCCACGCTGCCTCAGTTTCCTCATCTGCGAACGGAGCTGTTGTTCAAAAGTTGCGAAGCAGCCAGGCGCAGTGGCTCACGCCTGTGATCCCAGCACTCTGGGAGGCCGAGGTGGGCGGATCATTTGAGCTCAGGAGTTCGAGACCAGCCTGAGCAAGAGCGAGACCCCGTCACTATTAAAAATAAAAAAATTAGCCGGGCGTGGTGGTGGCATCTGCAGTCCCAGCACCTTGGGAGGCTGAGGCAGGAGGATCACTTGAGCCTCGGAGTTGGAGGCTGCAGTGAGCTATGATGACGCCACTGCACTCCAGCCTGGGCAGCAGAGCGAGACCCTGTCTCAAAAAAAAGGAAAGATAAAAAATTGTACACCCGTTTAGGGCACTGTCTGTGAATGGAGCTTCCAGGACTAGAAGTTTCTCTGGGTGAGTCAGTGAGTGAGTGGTGAGTGATCGTGAGGGCCTCAGACATCACTGTACACACACAGTAACGGCGCACGTTACTATACACCACCCTACACTTAGGCTACACTAAATTCACACAAAAATATTTTTCTTTCTTCCGTAATAAACCTTTGCCTACTTTTGCTTCATAAACTTTTAAGTTTTTTACAATTCTTTGACTCTTTTGTAATAACATTTAGCTGACAACACACACACTTTGCACGGCTATACCAAAATATTTTCTCTCTTTATATCCTATTTCTATAAGTTTTTCCCTATTTTTAAAATTGTTTATTATTTTTGTCTCTCAAATTTTTTGTTAAAAACTAAGACACAAACACATCAGCCTAGGCCCACACGACATCAGGATCATCAGTGTCACTGTCGTCCACCTCCTCCGCATCCTGTCCTGCCGCAAGGTCCTGGGGACCGACAACACACACGGCGCTGTCATCTCCCATGACAACAGTGCCTTCTTCTGCAACGCTTCCTGAAGGGCCTGCCTGAGGCTGTTTTACAGTCAATTTTGTTATAAATAGGAGGAGTACAATCTAACACAATGAAAGGCCCCGCGTGGTGGCTCAGCCTGTAATCCCAGCACTTTGGGAGGCCAAGGCAGGAGGATCGCTTGAGGCCAGAAGTTCAAGACCAGCCTGGGCAATGTAGCAAGACCCCATCTCTAAAAAATAAAAATAAAAAAAAAATCAGCCAGGTGTGGTGGTGCATACACCTGTAGTCCCAGCTACTTGGGAGGCTGAGGCAGGAGGATCGCTGGAGCTCAGGGGTTTGAGGCTGCTGTGAGCTATGATGACGCCACTGCACTCCAGCGTGGGTGACAGAGAAAGACTCTGTATCAAAAAAAGAAAAAAAACAGCATTTGTGGTTTATCACATGCCACTTATACCCCAGTAAAGTTACAAACACAAAATCAAACGAGCCCCCCCCCCCAAATCACATACCCAGCGTGCAGGGGTTACCAGCTGCGTTGGGGACTCCAGGGCCGTAGGGGGCGGGGACCTTAGGAGAAGCTCCCGTTGAATCGACCCCCCCGCCCTCCGCACACCCATCCCGGGGAGAAGGAGCCGGGGCCTCGCCTCCGCCACAGAGACTAATTTCTTAACGTTCCGCGCTCCGCCAGCAACACGCAAGATTAATTCCTCGCATAACGCACCGGGCACCGCCTAATCCTTCCCGGGTCTATGCGCGCACACACGCACCGCACGCAGCCCGCGGCTGGCTCCCTTGCCGCTCTGTGTTCCGCGTTTCTTTGAAGGAGGCCGCAGGGGGAGCAGCGGGGAGACCACCCCTCCCTTCTCCTCCCTTCCCCTGCCGGAGGGGCGTGGGGGGGCCTTCGCCCCGGGTTTCAGGAAGGAATCGGCTTCCGTGGCTGCGTCTTCACCAGGCGGTGGCTCTGCTAGGACGAGGTTGAGGGTGGCACGAGGTCTGGGGCCACCGCCCTGCTCTGGGCAGACATCTGGGGACCCTCGTGTCATTATGGAAAATGGCCAGGAGCCCCCTCCAGCTTCTCAAACGATTAACAAACACTCCTCTGTTCACCCGATAATGTTATAGTTCAGAGCTCAGTCTTGGGAGCAGAGAGACCCGGGTCCGAGTCAGTCTCTGAAGTTTCTTAGCTGTGTGACCTTGGACGAGTACCTTTACCTCTCTGGGCCTCAGTTTCCTAATCTGCAAAATGGGGATAACAATAGTATTCTATGTTATGGGGCTGCTGAAAGCCTGAAATAGATCTAAAATCCTTATAAAGTCCTGGCTGTGGGGCTAGGTATACAGTGGGTGCTCAATCACTGTTAGCTATCATGAAAAAGTTATTATTCCATTTTTGAAGCACTGGGCCCTGTTCTGGGAGCTCACAAAGGGTCACCCCAGTGCTCAGACCTTACCTCTTATTCTTTCATCCTTGCTCTTTACATATGGAGGTTTGAAGCCACACGAGGGTTTAATCAAGGACTCATGCAGGACATGCCAGGAGGAACTCAAAGATCTCCAGTGATCTCAAGATCTTTTCTGTTTTCTGATGGGGAAACTGAGGCCCAGAGAGGGGCAGGGAGGGCTCCCAGGCCTCCACCCCCAGGCTCTGTCCTGGGTCTCCAAGGAACTGCAGACATTCCCAGTCACGTCCCTGCCCATCCTCGGCACCGCAGCCGCGGGAGCCACCTGCCTCCAATTCAGCAAATGTGACGGCATCTTGGCCCCCGCAGTGCAGCCCGAGCCAGTGGCATCTGCGGGGCTGTCACCTCCCATGCCGGGGTCTCAGTGACGGCAGGACGGAGTGAGAGTCGGGCGCTTACAGCAGGCAGAGCCCAGCCGGCCGCATCCGCAGGCTTGGGGGCTGCTGAAGATGCTCAGTGACTCCCAAGGACAAAGGGATCAAGCCCCCGTTAGACGTGGAAACTGAGCCGCGTCGGGTTCTCATGTGGTCCCTTCCCGTTGCCGGGCCCTGGGCTGGGGGCTGCAGACTTGGCAGCGACCGAGACGGGTGTGGCCCCCACCGTCTTGGGGCTCACAGCCGCCGGGCAAGCTGGGTAGGGAACAGTAAACATTACGGATGGTTGTGTGGTCCGGCGGGCGATCAATGCTAGGGAAATAAAGGCAGGGAAGGGGGAACAGAGTCCCAGCGAGGGAAGAGGGGGGAAGTTAAAAATGCTGAGCAGGTGACATATAACAGACACTGGAAGGAGGAGAGGCAGGAGTCGTGCGGGTGACTGCGGAAGAGTGTTGGAAGCAGAGGGCGCAGCCCGTGCAAAGGCCCTGGGGCAGGACTATGCCTGGCCTGCTTGAAGAACACCTCGGAGTCGGTGTGGCTGGAGGGAGTCGCGGAGGGGGACTGGGGAGGAGGAGGTAGATTCCGGACCCCTCAGAACCTGTAGGCAACAGTTTTGCTCTAGGGTGATGGGGAGTCACAGCAGGTCTTTGAGCAGGGGAGGGACGTAGTCGGGCAGTGCGGTGTGGCAGACAGACCAACATGCCCCCCAAAGGTGTCCACATCCTAATCCTTGGAACTGAACCCTTGGGCTGTGTTACCTCATGTGGTGCATTGGATGACAGAAGAGTCACCCAGAACCTCAGAATGCGACTGTATTTGGAAACGGTCCTCGCAGATGTCGTTGGGTAAGGATCTCGAGACGGAATCAGCCTGGATTTAGGGTGGCCCTAAATCCAATGACTGGTGTCCTTAGAGGAAGAGGAGGCCAGGCTCAGTGACTCACGCCTGTAATCCTAACACGTTAGGAGGCTGAGGTGGGAGGATCGCCTGAGGCTGGGAGTTGGAGGCTGTGGTGAGCTGTGATCGCACCATTGCACTCCAGCCTGGGCAACAGAGCAAGACCCTGTCTCAAAAAAATAATAATAATAATTAAAAAATAATAATGCTTCTGGGATTTCTTACGGGGCGATGACAGGGTTTTGGAACTAGAGAGGGGTACGACGTTGGGAATGTACTCAATGCCACAAATACCCTTTCGAATGGTTAATTTTGTAGTATGTGAATTTCAACTTTAAAAAAAAAGTAATAATAAAATAAAACAAAGCAAAATAACCTCCCTGCCACAATCCCCTTCCCTGGAGGGACTCCCATGACCGTACTTCCAGAAAGTTCTCCCTGCACGTCATTGTTCCACAGTTTCTGCCAGCCCCTGTTTACACGTCCCGGACACAAGTCCTCATCGGGTCCCACGCCTGACCTCACACTCCATCCTTTATGGTGGCTGCGTAGTGTTCCTTTCCACGGTGAGGATGGTCACCCTCCCAGCCCTCCTTAGTGCCCCTTGGATAAAAGCCAAAGTCCTCCCCTCGGCCCACCAAGTCCTGCGTGACCTGCCCCGTCCCCTCCCCGCCCTCCCTTCCTCCCTCTCTCCCCCCTCCTCACTCTGCTCCAGCCACACGGGCCTCCTCTCTGTGCCTCCCACTCGCCAGGTGCGGTCCTGCCCCAGGGCCTTTGCACCGGCTGTGCCTCTGCCTGGAACGCTCCCCGCTGCTCTCCCCCTCCGCCAGGCCAATTCCTTCTCGGTTTTCAAATCACAGCTCCCATGTTCTCTACTCCTTCAGTGCTCATTGAGGACAGGGGTGGGGGTCAGGGTGTCTGAGAGAGGGTGTGAGCCCCGCTGTCCACGGGAGAAGCCAGGCAGGGCCGGGGGTGAGGCGGCGCTGGGGGCCGGGGTGGGGGCGCCTGGCCCTGCGATACGTGCACCCCGCTCTCCCAGCGCACCCCCACCGCGCTGGCTCTCCACATCAGCACTCGCCAGAGCCGCGGGAAATATTTTCTCTCCGGCTGACACTTTTGGCAAAATACGATTCCTCCAGCTTTTTTCCGAGCAAAAAACATGCCCATCAAAACCGTCCCTGCGGCGCCCGCGGAAGAGGGAGGCGGCGGGATTTGGTCCGGAGGTTGCAGAAGCGGCTCTGGGGAGGAGATGGCCGCCCCCTCCCCTGCTCTCTGCGGCTGGAGGACGACCCAGAAACAGGAACAGCGGCAAAAAGGCGGCGGCCACGGAGTCCTCGGCTGGGTCTGGACTCTCCATCTCTGCCGTCTCCGTGCGCCTGCAGAAGTCCCCTATTATTAGCTCCATGTTTCAGATGGGGAAGCTGAGACCAGAGAGGGGAAGACACTTCCCCAAGGTCACACAGCAGAGCTGGATTTGAATCCAAATCCTATACGACCTCCCCAGGGATGCCTTGGAACAGCCTCCACCCAAGAGGCAGAGGAAAGGAAAAGCAACAGACACCCCAGGGATCGGCATACGCAAAGGCTTCAAGCAGGCTCCATTCGACAGCTCCGGCTGCGGCCAGCAGCCCTCAGTTAAATCAGGTTGTGACTGCGTCTGCCCCGACTGCCTACGTTTTCACATACCAGTCCCCACAAACCCCTGAGTCAGGGACCAGTGTGGCAGCCACAGCAGCTGGCTCGGGAGAAAGGAAATAAGAATAGAGTTTGGGGACAGGGACAGCCAGGCGTCCCCTGTTTCCTTGCCCAGAACGAGAAAAGAGAAGTCCGGCCCCCAGTCGCAACGCTCTGCTGCCCACCACCACGGAGATCCAAATCCAAACTCCAGCCCTCACCTCCGTGAGCCTCCAGGGCTGTGGCGCAGGTGCGACACACAAAGGTGGCAGCGGGCGGTGGTTAAGAATCCGGAGTGTGAGTCTAACGGCCCAGGTTCAAATCCCAGCTCTGCCACTTTCTCGCTGTGCAACTTTAAGCAAGTCGCTTAACCTCTCTGTGCAACAGTTTCCCTGTGGGTAAAAAGGGTATCAAAATAACTCCCACCTCCCAGGTAAAAATGCTGATGTTCCAGAAACACTTGGAGTGGGGCCTGGCACACGGGAGGCGGCTGTAGGTGTGGAATGTAATTGGAAATGCGGTTCCCGACCAGAGAAAGAAGGGGCCGGGGCGTAGGCCTCCGTCCCCGCCTGCCCAAGCCAGGGAAAGGCGGCTGGAAGACGGTCCTGGAGCCCCAGCCGCCGCCCGCCCCCCTGGCGAGGGATGGACTCTTCTAGAACGTTGCCCCTCCTCCTGGTTTCCGTCGGGAGCCAGCCGGGCCGCATAAATCCCGCTTTACGGCCGTTATTGACGGGCTGCGCGGAAGGCAGCCTTCGCGAGGCCCAATTAATTTTCCCGTCTGGCATCTGTGCGCCGGGTGAATTTCTAAGCTCCTGGAGGGAGGGGGCCGAGCAGGCTGGGGACAGGCCAGGCTGAGGACAAGGTCGCGGGCAGGCCGGGCTATCGCCTAGCCTCCCGCCCTAGGAGCACTGTTCGGGGAGTCCCTGGCTCTTGTCTGGAGGGTAAGATAGGAGACGGCTCCAAACCCTGAGTAGGCAGCAGGGCTTGTGATTTTTAATTGGGACGAAAATGAGAGTTTCACTGAGGAGGGACTTGAGCAAAAAGGCAAAGGGGGTGAGAGGGGGCTGCCATGGGCTTTCTGAAGGAACAGCTTGTCGGCAGAGGGCACAGCATGTGCAAAGGCACTGAGGCAGGACCTCGCCTGGTGTGTGAGGAGGGGGTGAGGGGACGGGGCAGGTCATGCAGGGCCTGGTGGATCTCGGAGAGGACCTGGGCTTTGACCTCCAGGAAGGTGGGAGCCATGGAGGGCTGTGGGCAGAGGAGGGATGGGCTCTGACTCAGGTGCTCACAGGCGCCCTCTGGCCGCTGTCTGGAGAACAGTTGTTGGATCCAGTTATTAAATTCTCCCTGTTGCTGGCCCCAAGTCACTGGTCTCCTTGTTCTTTAATTTTTTTTTTTTTTTTTTTGGTAGAGCAAGGCTATGTTGCCCAGGCTGGTCTCGAACTCCTGGCCTCAAGCGATCCTCCCGCCTCGGCCTCCCAAAGTGCTGGGACTACAGGCACGAATCACTGCACCCAGCCCAACTTTAACGTTTAAAATTTATTCTTTAAAATTGTGGTGGCGTACGCATACCATAAAATTTACCCTTTTAACCGTTTTTGAGCATGCAGTTCAGTAGAGTTACTTTATTCACATTGTTGCGCAGCCATCATTACTATTTCCAGAACTTTCTCGTCTTCCCAAGTGACGCTCTGTCCACATGAAACACTCACTCCCCTCCCCCTCCCCGGGCCCTGGCACCCACCACCCTACTTCCTGTCTCTGCGGAGCTGACTACTCCAGGGACCTCCTGTGAGTGGAGTCACACAGGACTTGTCCTGCTGTGTCTCGCTCTCTCACTGAGCACGACGGACTCAAGGTCCCGCCACGCCGTGGCCTGTGTCAGAGCCTCCTTCTTTTTCGTGGCTGCGTGCTATTCCACGGTGTGGATGGACCACATTTTGCTTATCTATTCATCTGTTGATGGACTCGAGGTTGCTTCCACCTTTTGGCTACTGTGAATCACGCTGCTATCAACATGAGTGTACAAGTATCTCTGTGAGACTCTGCTCTCAATCATATTTTAGTTAATTTTAGTTTAAATAGCCACTCGTGGCTAGTGGCTACCATGGTGGCCAGCGTGGCTGTAGAAGGGTCGAAAGAGAACAGAATAGGATGAGTTTTCCCGTTCTTCAGTGTAATCTAGTGCCCTGTCTGGGCCAATGAACGGCATCTCGCAAGTCGACGACACTTACGAGTGTGCCACCTTAGGACCTATAGTTCGGGGTGTGCACAGCCCGAGGGCTGGGAGACGGTGGAAGAGCCCGTGTCTGGGATGAGACCTGGTGGCCCTGCCTCTTCCTCCTGCCCAGGGGCAGATGGCCTGGACCTTCAGACTTGCAGGTAAGAGCCACCGTGTCCTTAGCCACCCCTCTCTAGCTTTTGCTACCCAGCCCTGCCTGCAAGACATCCATGGGAGCTGCACCCCACCTCATGTCCCCAGACCTCATGAGTGTGGTGCCCAGGAAGTTTGGGTGGGGGATCTAGGGCTCCTTGTATGTCACCTGGGCTGCAGAAGAGCCTTGAAGGACAGGCTTGGGGATGTATCAGCTAGCTAGTGCTGCGTAACAAAGCACTCACAAACAGCAGCTTCAAGCAACACCTTTACTATCTCACAGTTTGTGGGGGTCAGGAATGTGGGCAGGGCTTAGTCGGGGCCCCTGCGTCAGGATTTCTCACAGGGCTACGATTTTGGCGTCAGCCACGACTATGGTCTCATCAGAGGCTCGACTGGGGGAAGATCTGATTCTAAGCTCCCTCAGGATGTTGGCAGGACTCAACTGAGGTCTCCAGCTTCTCACTGTCAAGCTGGATTCTGTGATCTTCCTGCCGACATTTGTGCGCCCGGCCAACATTTTTTTAATAGTTGAAAAAATCAAAGAATAATATTCTGGAACACAAATATGAAGTTCTGGTGTCAGCGTCTATTAATAAAGTTTTATTGGCACACAACGACGCCCATTTCCTCAGCTATTATCTGTGGCCAAATTCACATGACAATGCAGAATTGAGGCTGGGCGTGGTGGCTCACACCTGTAATTCTAGCATCTGGGAGGCCCAGGCCGGAGGATCGCTTGAGGTCAGGAGTTCGAGACCAGCCTGGGCAAGAGCGAGACCCCGTCTCTACAAAAAATAGAAAAATTAGCTGGGTGTGGTGATGTCACCTGTAGTCCCAGCTACTCAGGAGGCTGAGGCAAGAGGATGGCTTGAGGCCAGGAGTTGGAGGCTGCAGTGAGCTGTGACTGCACCACTGAACTCCAGCCCGGGCGACAGAGCAAGAATCTGTCTCAAAAAAAAAAAAAAAATGGCAGAGTTGACCATAGTGGCCCGCCGAGTCGGAAATTTTTACTTTCTGACCCATACAGAAAAAGTTTGCAGGCCACTGCTGTTCATGCATTGACTACCTCCTTGCAACAGTTCATGAGTTAGTTGCTGTTGCCTTCCTCGGATTACACAGATGGGGAGACTGAGGCACACGGGGTGAAGCGGCTCAGCCAAGGTCACAGCAGATCAGCAGTCAAGCAAAGACTCGAACACAGGTCTGTTGGACTCCCCGTACAGTGCTCTCACCGCTGCACCGTACAGCTAGGTCACGCCCTCTTGCCCTGCCCTCAGTGCTTGCTTAGGGCTGGGAGCGTCTGAGTCTGGCTCTTTCTCTGCCCAGCCTGGGGATCCCCCTCCCAACCCCGCAACTCAGACTCGGCAGGCAGGGTCCCCAGCATCCTTGGACGGGGAGGAGGGCGGAATGGGGTGGTCAGCAGGTGCCCGAGGCAAGCTCCAGAAGCCACCCCGCCCTCTCCCCCAGGGACCTCCCGGGAAGGCAGCCAATTAAGACGAAATCCATTAAGCAAACTCCACACTGGCTGTTGCCCTGTTATTCTGACCTGAGCCGCGAGGCTCACATTCCAGCCCGGCGGACTCAGGTTCGAGCAAATGCATTTGTGGGCAGATCTGAAAAGGAGCCACAGGATGGGGCATCTGTACAGAGAATTGTGACCCGGCCCCTGGGAGCCTGTGATCGTTTGTAGAATGTGACTCTCCTTGGCGAAGGCGGGGGGGTAGGGACTGTGTGAGCCAACGCGGGGGGGGGGGGGGGAGGGAAAGACAGCCTGTTTTGCAGAGGATGCACCGCTCAGTGTGACTAAGAGCGCGAAGGGAGCGGTGGGCAAGAAAGCTATAATTTGCTCA
>CAUYSK010063122.1:0-18793 GCA_963575035.1 Avahi laniger
GTCCCAGCTACTTGGGAGGCTGAGGCAGTAGGATCGCTTGAGCCCAGGAGTTTGAGGTTGCTGTGAGCTAGGCTGACGCCACGGCACTCGCCCCAGGCAAGAAAGTGAGACTCTGTCTCAAAAAAAAAAAAAAAAAAACACTGGGATGTAAAAATCTTTCATAACTTTGTAATTTTATAGGCCAAAAAAAACGCCATTTCAATTTGATTACTGGTGTTTAACTTCTTTGTGTTTATTGGCCATTGGTGTTTCTTTCCTGTCCTTTACTTATTTTTTAATTGGACTGTTCTTTTTTAAAATTCATTGTATGAGTTCTTTGTGTATTAGGGACTTAAATCTCTTCGATCAGATGTTGTGATCTCTGTCCCCCTTTTGTTTTTTGGTCTTGAATTTCACAAGTAATTTATGTTGTCAGTTTTGAAATATTATGCTTACTCTGATTGTCTTGTATTAAGAACATTTTTTTTGGTAGATGATTCAGTTGCAATGTATTAAGTACATTTAAAAAGAACAAAAATTAAGTTCAATTTTGTTAAAATAACATGGTAATCTCCAATTGATGAATTAGTAATTTTAAATATAAAGGACTCTTTGTTTTTATGTAATGTAATTTGAATATACTGTCATTTTTATTCCTAATGATCTCTGGTAACCAACTTCTCTTAGTAAGTGGCTATGTTCTCTTTCTTCTCTGCTTTTTAATTGGCAAACGTAAATGTTCTTCCTATTGTTTATCCTCCAGTATTAGTCAATTCTTTTCTAAAAATGTGCAAGTAACATTAGTTTGAAACTTGTTTAAAAATATGATAGTTCCTATAGAAAAAGACTCAACTTTGAAAGAGTTAATTTTCTTTTCCTGCTAAGTAAAGAATACTCCAGGATTGTGTTGAGATAAAAATGTACTTTGGAAAGAACAGATTAAGTTTTGTTGTTACAAATGAGAGGTTTGACCATGTACTTGCTGTGCTTTATTTTAATTGGTACTTTGTGTGCTGTGATTGTTTTTGTTGAACCAAGAAACATTCTTCTAAATTCATGATTGCAAGGGAATTTTGTTTTATTGATTGATTTACAAAAGAGCTCTTGTGGGAGATTTTGTCTTGAAGGTATTTTTGTAGGTGTGTGTGATAATGTGGTGTTTGACACTTAACCATATTTAAACATGTGAACTGAAATTTGGGTGCCTTTTTATACACAGTATATAGTACTGTGTGCTGTACTCATCTAGTTTTATAGCTTTGGGATATATAGCTTTGAGTTAATTGTTACATAGTAATGGTAGTTTATTAAAACCATGATGTGTTTACCACTTGGACCTATGAACTAGTAGATCATTCTGAGATTAGCTGGTTGGCTTCTTTACACTCTATTCTGGTCATTGTATTTGCAATGTGTAATAGCTGGTATTAAGAACCTGACATTGGCCAGGCACGGTGGCTCACGCCTGTAATCTTAGCACTCTGGGAGGCCAAGGTGGGAGGATTGCTTGAGGTTAGGAGTTGAAGACTAGCCTGAGCAAGAACAAGACCCTGGCTTTACTAAAAATCAAAAAAATTAGCTGGGCAACTAAAAATAGCAACAAAAAAATTTAGCCAGGCATGGTGACTTACACCTGTAGTCTCAGCTATTCGGGAGGCTGAGGCAGGAGGATGGCTTGAGCCTAGGAGTTTGAGGTTGCTGTGAGCTAGACTGATGCCATGGCAGTCTACCCCGGGCAACAGAGTGAGATTCTGTCTCAAAAAAAGAACCTGGCATTGATGATAGTGTTCATCCCTA
Organism: Avahi laniger; assembly: GCA_963575035.1. Classification (NCBI taxonomy): domain Eukaryota; kingdom Metazoa; phylum Chordata; class Mammalia; order Primates; family Indriidae; genus Avahi; species Avahi laniger. Next base: position 1,777 of record CAUYSK010063122.1, read on the forward strand.
TTTTCCTAGGAAGTAGGTGTGGTGAATGAATTAGTAAAGATCAGTTTAGAATTCTCATCCACAAACATGCTAGCCTGAATTTTAGGATATTTAACCAAAACCCTGTAGTTTTCCCCAACTCTATTTTATTCCCACAATTTGTTCTCCTTGCATTTTGAATATAGGAAGGGAGAACTTAATTTTATTTCTTTTAATGAATTCTCTAGCTGTTGTTTCTCATTGATTCTGTCCATGCCAGTTAGATTCAAAGAGATTTATTTAGAAATTTGTATTTGGCCATCTTAGGTTTAGCTAGAATAATATTAAGATTATAATGTGTTAAGGAATATTATAGAATGTGGAAAAATTTCTTTGAATTGGAGACAGGGTACCATAGTTAACACATTGACTGCCACACTAGAAAAAAAAATTTTTTTTCCTTGGAGCCACAGTGTTTTATTACAAAAATAGAATAAAAAATTCAAAAACAAAATGATTCTTTCTAATTTAATGAAAAGTTTGTTATTTTTTATTGTTTTTTGTGCATGAGTCACATGCAATTAAATTGTCAATATTAATTGTAATGATAAGAACATCAACAAGTAAGATTTTCAGAAACCAACTGCAAGGTTTTGCCCAGGGGGCCAGCTATTATGTAACATGTGTGCTACAGCATGGCAGCGTGAGTTGCCTGTGCACCACACAGCTCCCAAGGTAAAGAGATGTGTGAGTTACATATGCTTCACTAGGCCCCGGGCTCAAAACTAGCGTGAATTAAATACAATTCACATAGCAGTTAATGTGTTAAGAATATAAGCATTGGAGCCTGACCTTGTTAGTTGTTAGTAGAGGCAACTTACTTTAACCTTTCCTAAGACTCACTTTTCTCATCTGTAAAGTTGGTATAATAGATACTATGTCATAGAATTATGTGAATTAAATACATTAGTGGATATAAAATGCTTGGCATAGTATCTTGTGCTTGTCAAATGGCAGCTGTTGTTATAGTCTTTTATTGCTTATGATTCTGCAGTTTTGTAACTTACATTTATCTGTTTCCAAATATGTACCAGATCACCAGATCAACTCCAACTTGCTGGAGAAAGAATTCTCAGACAGCGATTAGGATATACCAAAGTAAAAATTTATTTATTTTTCTGAGAAAGAGAGAAGGAGAGAGAATGAGTGGCCACGACACACAGAGAAAGAAAGAAATGTTGGGTAGTTGAGGAAAAGCAGCTAGTGTTTTAAAGTGTAAAGATGTTTTTGGTTTTTTTCTCTCTCTTTGCTTTAGCAGGCTGATAACAGGGGCAGCTTTGGAGCAGCGGTGTTTCCTTTTTCCATTTTTTTTTTCTTTTCTTTGTGAAGCCGGCTTATCTGAGTCCTTGAAATCTGCCCTGCAAGAGTCGGGGCAGAGAGCTGCAGCAGAGAGTTTGCACCCCTACTGCCCACTTTAGGGCTCCTCAAGGCTGAGTAAATGAGACTTTCAGAGATAACAAGTTAGGCCACAGGTTTTTTAATTAAAACAAAGGGGATAGTTATCTGTTTTCTCTTCAAAGGGGGCAGTTTTGTGAATTTATCTCCCTTACTTTCTGCTTCATAGTTTATTTTTCTGTTAGATAGGTTATTAGTAGGACCACCTTTCAGTAAAGAGCATTTCTGAAGATACTCTGCTGCATTTCAAGATTAAATTTAAGCAAATGTACACATGAAAGGAAACTGCTAATAAGCCAGTAGGCATGTTGTTAGCATGGTGATTGCTTTTGGTAAGGAACTAAAATTGATATAAAAACTTCAGTGATCATTACATTTGATAGTTGATTGTGGAAATAACTTTCCTGACTTAAAAAAAAACCCCTCATTTTCACTCAAAATATTAAAATTACTTTGGCACACTATGTTGTTTCTTCATATCTTATATGTGTTCTGGTTTCACTCTGTGAAGCAAAAGGATATAAGAAATTACAGTGTGGTGTTCCAGTTCTTAAGAAATAAAATGTAGCCTTGCTTAGCAAGGATATTCCAACTGATTTTATTTTTGGTTGCATGAAATTCTTGTGTAACATTGAGGGTTTTTTTTTTTTAATAGCGGACATTCTTTTTTTAAATAATTTTTATTTCAAAATATTAGAAGATACAAGTGTTCTTGTTACATGGATGAATTATGTAATGCTGAAATCAGGACTTTTAGTGTGCCTATAACCAGTAAAGTGTTCATTGTACCTAACAGGTCTAAGTTTTTATCCCTCATCTCCCTTCCCACCTATATTGAGGTTTTAAGAACAAAAGCGACTTTTGTAATCTTTCTTAAATTATTCCGTAGGTAATATTTGTCCCCACCAGTGATCTGACTCATAGCAGAGGTTAAACAAATGTATATATGTGTTTATGTATGTAAATCATGTTCTGCTGTATTTGATGTCATTTAGATGAGTTTTAACTTAGTAGTTTCCTCTGTTTTCATCCTCCATATGACTTGTGTATTGGCTTTACAAATTAAAAGCTTTTTTTCATGTACAGATGTTTATCTGTTCATGAGTCTTTAACAACGATGGTCTGTTTTTCTATAGACCTACTTGCCCATCCCATCCTGCTATTGTCTTTATTTAAACTTAAACAGTGAAAACATAAGGAACCTAATATATTTTCATGAAAAATCCACAATTAATAATAATGACCAGACGGATAAATACAACATAATCTTTGAGGCTGACCTGTTTTGTTTTTAATTTTTAAGTCTTCTACCCATGGAGAAAATTTACTGGAGCCCAAGCTATAGTGATTTGTAAATCTGGATTTACTATTCTAAATCAATTAGCTGTATGAGCCTTTAAAATCCAGATGTATTAGCACTCCTAATTAGTAATTTATGTATAGATAGGTCCCCATGTTAATGAATATATGGGAGTTATTTTTTTGGTTTTAAAAATTCATGTAGGCCAGGTGCGGTGGCTCATGCCTGTAATCCTAGCACTCTGGGAGGCCGAGGCGGGCGGATCGTTCTGAGCTGAGGAGTTCGAGACCAGCCTGAGCAAGAGAGAGACCCTGTCTCTACCAAAAAATAAAAAGAAATTAATTGGACAGCTAAAAATATATATAGAAAAAATTAGCCGGGCATGGTGGCACATGCCTGTAGTCCCAGCTACTCGGGAGGCTGAGACAGTAGGATTGCTTGAGCCCAGGAGTTTGAGGTCGCTGTGAGCTAGGCTGACGCTCCGGCACTCGCCCCAGGCAAGAGAGTGAGACTCTGTCTCAAAAAAAAAAAAAAAAAAAGAGAGTGGTACGTGCAGAGAAAGCGCCTGTACTACTCTAGCTGTCTTCCCTTCCTGGTTTCAGACACTATCTTGTGAGGATGTGATTCTTGGAGCTGCTGCAGCCACCTTGTCACCATGAGGGCAGTCGTAGCCTACACACCAGAGAAGGCAGGCCAAAAAAATAGTATTAATAAATACTTATGCCTTTGGTGACATCGAACCATCCTAGAACTACCTTCCAGAACTACTTTCCACCAGGCGTCTTGGTAAATAAATAAATGTTTTATGATTTAAGATACTGTTAGTGCTTTCTTTTTTTTTTCTGCCACTAGCCACAGGACTCTTGTTTGCAATAACAGAAACCCTTCCAATCTAGTTGATTTGGGAAAGGGAGGCTTGTCATAAGGATACTTAGAGAACCCAAGGGAAAGATGCGACTGGGTTGTAGGACTCATCTCTGAAGTGCTCTCTCCGTTGGCGTCCTCTACTCCCTCACTGCAGACACTGTCCTCAGCGCCCCAGGCTGCACCATGGTGCAGCGCTGCCCATTGCAGATTCTCACTGTTCCATTTCCGACATCAGCAAGATCGAGACTGGAACCTCTTGGTCACCATTCCAAGTCCCTAGTCATAGGGCCGATGGACTCAGTGGGGTCGGGTGCTCATGCCAAACTTAATCAGCTGCAACCAGGAGTGGGTCGTGGTGCCCAAGCATGGCCTCTAGGAGCATGCCAGGGAGGCGTGGAAGGGGAGACGGCCAATTTCTAACATGGGGAAGGGTTGCTCAGTAGACGAAAAGTATCCACTGCAAATTCTGGAAGGATTACACATCAGAATTTAGCAGTGCTCACCTATGCATGGCTGGACTATAATATTTTTTCTGTATGCTCATCTGTGTTCTCTAGCTTCCCTACAATAAGCATGTCAAAGGAATCAGCAAGACCTGCCATGCCACTTCCTAGCCATGTGACTTCACCTTTCCGAACCTTTGTTTCCTCATCTCTAAAAATGATCGTCATCCTCTCTATTTCGTCAAGTTTCGGGAAGGACTCAAGAGGATAAAACAGGTCCACAGCTTGACACACGGTCAACTGACAGTTCTCAAGGGATAAGTGTGCTTTTCTTACCTCCCCTGTTCAACTGTTAGCCTGCGGGGGGGCACCCATCTGCGTACCCCCTATAATGCTTGCATTGTGTTGAACGGTGTCCCCCTCACCAAAATACATGTCCACCTAGAACCTGTGGTGGTGACCTGATTTGGAAATAAGGTCTTTGCAGGTGTTCCCAAGGTAAGATGAGGTCACACTGGCTTAGAGTAAGGCTTAAACCCAGTGACTGGTGTCCTTGTAAGGAGAGGGAGATGCAGAGACGCAGATGCACAGGGAAGACGGCCATGTGAAGGCAGAGACAGAAATCAGTGATGCTGCTACAAGACAAGGAATGCCCAGGGCCACCAGAAGCCAGAAGAGGCAAGGTAGGACTCTTCCTTGAGGGGCGTGGTCTGTCAACACCTTGAGTTTGTTCTCCAGCCTCCAGAACTATGAGAAAATAAATCTCTGTTGTTTTAAGCCACGTAGTTTGTAGTAATTTGTTAGAACAACCCTAAGAAACTACTGCTTAACACAGTACCTTGTACCTGGTCCATTCTCGATAATTGTTTGGTGGGTGAGTGAGTGAGTGAGTGAGTGAATGTATGAATAAAATTGGAAATAGAGTCTGCCTGGGCTTAGCTAAATAACTGTGCCAACCTCTCTTAGTTGGGACAATGTTCAATCATCTCTCCTCATTATTTGTTACTATAATTCATTCATTCGTTCATCATTTCTCCTGCTTTGGGCCAGATCTTAAACACCGGGTTGTAATCCCATTTTAACTACAGCAAGAATTGGGGGACTGATCTCTTTCTCCTGTCCCCACCGCCCCACGCACCTGTGTTTTGATCGATGACTCCCCAGAAGCCACCCGACCGTGCTCACACAATAAAAGGAGAGAAGAAAATTTAATAAGATTCCAAATTGCCTTCCCTTGCATTCAAATTGCTTCATATATTATGTTCATGATAACTACTGTAGTTCTTATTTTTTCTCAAGCCCCTTCCCTTCCTTTCTAATGCAAGTTCTCGCGTTAATGAATTCTAGATTTTCATTTAATAAATGTTGCGTGGGAAGCTTCATTATTTGCAACTTCATCAATCTCAAGCAGACACACAAATGCCCCTTCCCTAAGTACCTGGGATCAATAGAGCATGATTCTCACGTACGGGGACCCTACACGCCGCCACTGAGAAGAATTCAGTAATTGAAAAGACCTTATAAATCAATGCAGCCAAATTGAGAACTCCAAGAGAACTCACATCATTCACTGAGGTGCTTGTTAAGATTTCTCTTTACTTTTAGAGGGGAAAAAAACAACACTGGGAGAAAAGGTTGAAGAGGGAGAGAAAGGAAACAGATATTTCTATTTAATCCTAATCACCCAGCAGAGACGGTGGACCTCCTCCTTAGCATGTGGATTCAACTTAGCGTTGATTACTTGGCCTGATTAATTTTTTTTGTTTGTTTTTGCCTCTGTTCAAACATAAGATCGCTCCACCCCAGACCACCTCGCAACAGTTTCTGAGTCTTTTTCCAGGAAGACATCGCCCGAAAGACAGAATTCCAATGTTCGCCATGAAGCCTTCCACAGAGCAGGCTTTATCCATCAACAAATGTTGTGGATTTCCGTTGAATTGCGCTGAACTGAGTGACCACTATTCTAGAATCTTTGAAGAATGAGAATACAGGACAGAACCCCTTCCTCCCTGTTCCCCTCTGCTCATTTTCCTTGCCTGACAATTCTCTGCCGTGGCTACCAAAGTCGAATAGAATTTTTGTTGAGTTTCCAGAATGTAGTTCGAGTGGGTCCCGCTACCACCATTCTCTTATTTGCTTCCTGGCTGCAGTAATCAGCTCAGCTTTAGAAACAGCCCGCCCAGCAGGGAGAAGAATAATCTAGCAGTTGATGGCAGCACATAGATGTCTGGGTGTTTCAAAAATGCCTCAAACTCAACCAGTGCAAAACTCCACGGAGAATATGCGCTCCTGTTCCCAATCTCCTCGTTCAACTGCTTCCCTTCCTGTGTGCTTCGCTCGGAAGACGGCGCCTCTGTCCGCCCATCAGGTTGAACGACACCTCTGCCTCCTTCCTCCTGCCTCCCCCTCTGCCCCTTCACGCACATCCGATCCCTGGCCGAGTCCCTGTCTCCCCTCTTCTTAAATATCTCTGGATTCCACCCGCCTCTCTCCGTGTACACGGCCACCGCTCTACTCTGCGCCGTCTTTCTTGTATCCCCACAATTACCTCCTAACTGATCTCCCCACCTCGCCCTTGCCTCCCGCACCCCAACGGACCTTCCTAAGCTGCATATCTGACTGCGTCCCATGACTGTTTTAAAATCCTTTAATGGACTTTCCATTGATTTTGGATTAAGGACAAATTCTTTATACTTTGTAAAACAGAAAGAGGTCTGGCCCCTGCCCATCTTTCCTTTCCTCATGTCGTAGCCTCCGGTCAGCTCCTTCCTCCCTCTGAGCCTTTGCATGGGCTGTTCCCCCTGCTTGGAATGCTCTTCCTCCTGCCGTTCTACGTAGTAGGTCCAGAGACCAACCTTTGGGTCTCCATCTTATTGTCCCCTCTTTGGAGAGCCCTCCGCTGACTCCACAGAGCTAAGTTCAGTGAGTTTATTAGGTGTTCTCAAAGATCCATGTGTTGTGGTTTTTTTGTTTCTTTTTTGTTGTTGTTGTTTTTGTTGTTTGGGGTTTTTTTTGTTTTGTAACACTTATCACAAGTATAATTAAGGAATTTTTGTGTAATTGCTTGCTTAAATAGTTTTTGTCTGACTAGACTGCAAGCACAATGAGGCAGGGTCCCCCTTCTCTCATGTTCACCGCCTTAAGAATTTAAGACTGGTGATTATTTAAATATATCTATTATATGTTGCTAAATGAGCAAGCAGTGTGTGTATAGATGCATAGAAAAAGGTTGGAATGCTATACTGCAAAAGGATGAAAAAAATGATCTTCTCTCTCTGAAAAGTAGGATTGTATGTTGTATTAGTTGGGGTTCTCTAGAGAAACAGAACCAATGGGATAGAGAGAGAAAGAGAGAAAGATTTATTATAAGGAATTGGCTTGCACGATTCGGGAGGCCGAAAAGTCCCAAGATCAGCAGTCGGCAAGCCAGAGACCCAGGAGAGAAGACGGTAGGTTCCAGTCCAAGAACAGGACAGACAGATTTTCCCGCTCAAGCAGAAAGACAGGAGCAGTTCCCTCTGACTACTCAGCCCCCAAACTGACTGCACGAAGCCCACGCACATCAGGGAGGGAAGTCTGCTGCCAGTCTACAGATTCAACAGTCAGTCTCACCCAGAAACACCCGCACAGACACACCCAGGATAATGTTTGACCAAATATCTGGGCGCCCTGTGGCTCAGTCAAGTGGACACACAATCAACCATCACATGGACCGTTTGAATATCCTTTATGGTTGTTTCTCTCTCCTAATTTTCCAACAATAGCCATATATTCCTTGTTTAGTAATAAAAATAATAGTCATTTTATTTCTTTAAAAAGTTTTTCTCTTCATTTGTCTAGCAATGTGTGACCATGTCTGCTGGTAAGTGGTCTGCACTCATCCACAAGACTCGGATAAACATTCAACAGGAAATATACTGACCTTCAGGGTCTTCAGTTTATTCAGATGTGAGAGGTCAAAATAACCAAGCTGCAAATCGAAAGCCCACGTTCAGGTCCCAGCTCCACCACTTACTCTTTCCTGACCCTCGGTGTCCTCTGCTGTAGGATGGGATGATAAACCTACCTCACAGGCGGTCTCTGTGAAATGAAGTAATACGTGTCCAAATGCATCATTAGGCTGGACAGGGCGAGTCCAGTGTGACCTTGAGGTGGAGGCAGTATTCGTGACGTTTAGGAGGGGGCCGCACAACAGGAGTTGGAGTCCTACACCACCTGAGCTCCGCCTCCCATCTCCCTACGCCCCGAACTCCCAGCCCCCCACACCCCCATCTGTGGAAAAATTGTCTTCCATGAAACTGGTCCCTGGTGCCAAAAAGTCTGGGGATCGCTGCTGGCCCAGACACCTACCGGCTATGTGGTCTTAATCAAAGCAGTTAAACTCTCTGAGCATTGGTTTCCACATTTATAAAGAGGGATAACACTAGTGTGAACTAAAATAAAATCTTAACACACCCTCCCCCCCGCAGCTGATTGAGTGGACCACCTCCTGGCCAAAGGAACCAGAGAAACACCCTAAAGCTGAGTTGCTGCCAGGAGAAGTGAGGTCAGACGCCTTTGTCACGCCCCTCTCCATTCTTAGAGAGATCCTCTGTGACTCGCTAACAAGCCTAAGGCCACACAGGGCAGGGCTTGGGCCACACAGGGCAGGGCTTGGGCCACACCTGCAGGTCCTCAATGTACTCAGCAAATGGCTTGAGTCTGGGTATATGTCCAGAGGCTTGTCTTTGATAAGCAGACTTGCTTATCTTAAAACATTCCATGCCTTTAGACAAAACTCCATTTCTTTAACCAATTACAAATCAGAATCTTTAAACTCACCTATAACCTGTAAGCTCCCCCGACCCCCACCCCTGCTTCGAGATGTCCCGCCTTCTCAAGCCAAACCAACGTTCCCTTCCATGTAATGATGTATGACTTTGCATGTGATTCCTTTCTCCCTTAAAATGCATAAAACCAAACTGTAACCCAACCACAGCGAGTCCACTCGCTCAAAGCTTCCTGGGCGTGGCTCCGGGCCATGGTCCTCGTACTTGGCTCAGAAGAAACCTCTTTAAACCATTTTACAGAGTTTGGGTTCTTTTCTGTTGATGCAAGTACCAGCTTCACAGGGTTGTGGGGGATTAAATGAGGTGATACATTCCAGGTCCTCAGTGCTGTGCCTGGCACCTGTGTATTTCGTATTATAATTATTATTTATCCCACTATGCCTCCACCCTCAGCCACCCTAACCCCTGCCCCAAGACAGCTACACTCACAGCCTTAATCCTGACTTACACATCTTTCTTTGGCTTCTAATTGCAAAATCGCCATCAATTCGAGATGTCCTTGGGGTCCTGAGAAGCCTTTCCTGGCCCTCAACAGTCTTCCCCATTGTCTCTGCCAAGCCCATAGGCGGCCAGTCCCCCAGGGAAATCACAAAAGTGAAAGGCCCCGAACACCACCACCTCCGAAAAGTGATCAAAGGTATCTGTCTAATTTCCTTAAATACAGAGCTGAAAGTAACACAGCTACTGGCGTAAAGCCATGGATTAGGTTATGCTAATTACGTCCTTGGAGAGCCGGCCCTGAGGCCTCAGAGCAGGAAAGGAATTCAGGCAGCCTGGGGCTCAGGAAGAAAGAAGGAAGCGTGGTAGCGCAGAGTGGGAGGAAGTGAGGCGGTGGGTGGAGTCAAGAAAAAGGAAGTTGTTTGGAAGTTGAAAAAACAAAGGAAATTCAAATTAAAACAACGAAAGGATATCTTTTTGCCAATCAGATCAGCAAAACCAAACCGCTGGGAAATGCCCTCCCAAGACAAGGCCAATGACAAGGCACACAGCACCGCCTGTTCCAAGGGCAATGCAGGACTCCCTCAAACGTCAACGCTCGCATAATCTTCTACCCTCCTGACGCCACTGCTAGGATCCATCTTTTCTGCAGAAACACATGTGCACAAATATATATATATGGAAACGAGTGTGCATGAAACACACACACAGAAAAAGGCAGAAACAATTAAATGTCCATCAACAGGGGAATGGATAATATTCTGTTGGAATATTAAATCTCTCTTTTTAAAAATAAAGTTCTCCTGGTGTGCTCGAGATCTAATTGTAAGTATTATTGAAGGAAAAGAAATGCAAAATGACATATAGCCACATGTATGTCTGTATGTGCAAATGCATAGAAAAAGCCCGCAAACGTGCACTGTTAAAAAGTGGACACCTCTAGAGAGGAGGAGGAGGACTTGTACTGTGTACTCTATACCAAAAATAAAAAATCTAAGAGAAAAAATAAATTAGTGAGCAGTATGGTTTATCAATTTAAAAACCTCCCTTTTCCAATACCATCTTCCATCCCTGCCATACTTTGTGTTGTTGTTTCTATTTTAGGCTACAGCAGCCTAGTATTCCCAGGCAGGCTCTCATCCAAGTACTAACCAGGCCTGACCCTGCTTAGCTTGCGAGATCCGGTGAGATCGGGTACATTTAGGGTGGTATGGCCATAGATCTTGCCATTCTTAATAAGAAGGTGGACGTTGGTCCTAATTTGAACTACTCAAAAGGCTTTCAGTCTTGTGCCTTGCTTGGTCTTCTCTGACCATTCCCCAAGCCTACATTAGTCCAGCATCCAATCCGTGGCTGTGCTCCCTGCCACAGGGCTGCCCTAAATACAGAGGAGGTCCAGGCAAAATTTGCACATATCATAGTCTTGCATGATCTTTCACTTTTGTCTTTTTCTAAATCTTGATTTAAATTTCGTTTCTTTCACTTTTGTCTTTTTGCAAATCTTGATTTAAATTTCGTTTCCCTTGGCACATTTTCTCCCTTTCCAGATAATTTTGCCATGGATATTGTACACTTTAAGACTTTCTTGGTTGCAAGTGAGAGAAACCAAATTAGCAAAAGGTGGAATTCATTATAAGCATTCAATAAATTTTGCTGTTACTGCTGTCCCTGCAGTTGCTATTAAAGGCAGGACTTGGCTGGGTTTCAGGAACAGCTGGATCCAGGAATTGATACATCATCAGAAATTTCTTAATCTCCCTCTGTTGTTCATCCCTGCTTTTGTTTCAGTGGAGTCTCTTTGTAAGTTTCACTTGTAAGTGAAACCCAAGTCAAACCAGCTTCAGCGAAAAAAGTAGGGTAGGACATGTTTACTGGCTCACATAACTAAAAACTCCAGGGCTGACTTCAGGAACTCCTTCATATAGGTGCTAAAACTATGTAAATTACATGCTCACCCTGGAAGCTAGGGTGTGGAGTCAGTTCTATTCAACCCACATAAATTCAGAGTGGGAAAATGGTCGTTCCTGCAAAGATAAATCAGGGTGTTATCACCGAAAAAGGTAGAAGAGTAGGTAGAAACAACACCAGAGACCCTCCCTCTCTTTCTCTCTCTTTTTCTTGAAAAAATGGCTTCTTCAGCCTCTCTTATCTTTATGGTGGAAAATAGGGCTGCCTATTTTCCAAATTCCAAATCCACTTAGCCTTTCTCTCTCAATTCCGAGAGCAAAACTCTCAGTGAAGGTCTTATGCCGGTTATCTACTGCTGCATAACAAATTATCCCAAAATTGAATGGCTTAAAACAACATTTATTATCTCACATAGTTTCTGTGGCTCGGGAATCCAGGGGCCGTTTAGCTGGGTGGTTACAGCTCAGTGTCTCTCATGCCGGAAATCATCTGAAGGCTTGACTGGGGCCGGAGAATCCATTTCAAAAATAAGTCACACATGTGGCTGGCAAGTTAGTGCTGGTGATTGCAGATCTTCCCCATGGGAGTCTCTCCGTAGGCTACCAGGGTGTCCTTATGAAATGGCAGCTGGCTTCCCCTAAAGTGAGTGATCCAAGATAGAGAACATCTGGCAGAAACTATCCTTTTTGTGACCAGCCTCAGAAATCACATACTATCATTCTATTCATTGAAGGCAAGTCCCTAAGTCCAGCCCACTTTCAATGGGAGGGAGAGCTTTACTTTTTGAAGGAGGGAATATCAAAGAACCTGTGGATATATTTTTAAACAACTACAAAACCGATTCATCTTTCTTGGGTCAAGATTTCACCCTTAAACCAATCAACTGTGAGCAGAGGCAGGGTTACATTGTAACATGGCCACTCCCACTACAATCTTGTGGATATGAGTAGGAAGAAATTTCCAGAAAGGGGGATGCACAACCAGAGAAGAAATAACTCTTTTCCTCCAGCTCTAGAAAGAAAAATCCCAGGGAAGAATTCTGATTGGCTCAGCTTGTATCACACGCCCCTGTCCAGAGCCATCAATCGCTGTGGTTGGGGGCAGGATTTGTTGCTGAAATATGGGAGCGAAGGAGGGGTCTCAGATGATCACACAAGACAGTCCCTACTGTGTGACACACACTTAATCTTTTTATGTCTTAGTTTCAACATCTGCTAAATAGAGATTAGAGGCATAGAGTTGTCATAACTATTAAATTAGATAATATCTATAATGTACAAAGTTTATTAACATCTATTAAGATCCTGGCTGGGCACAGTGGCTCTTGCCTGAAATCCTAGCACTTTGGGAGGCCAAGGCAAGAAGATCACTTGAGGCCAGGAGTTTGAGACCATCCTGAGCAAGAGCAAGATCCCATCTCTACAAAAATAGAAAAATTAGCCGGGCATGGTGGTGTGGGCCTGTAGGTCCAGCTGTTAAGGAGGCTGAGGCAGGAGGATCACTGGAGCTCAAAAGTTTGAGGTTGCAGCAAGCTATGATGACACCACTGCGCTCTAGCCCAGGTGACAGAGTGAGACCCTATCTCAAAAACAAAAAAAAGAGAAGAAAGAAAAAAAGAAAAAATCCTTATTGTTACAACTACATAGGACTCATGTCAGACTGGCATTTTAAAAAAGTAATTTACAATTGAAAAGTCTCACAGCTCACTCTTCATTTCTAATTCTCTTAATCCTTACTTCCTCATTGCTGTTGACTTCATCCACAAGCAGGCTTTCCTCATGAAAGCAAAACAGCTGCAGCAGTTCCAGCCTCATGTTTGAAACCCACACGATCTACAAACAAGAATGTCCTCTTCCCAGCTTCGCAAGGAAGAGCCCTGACATTCATTCGGATTGGCTAACTTAGGTCACGTGCTCAGCCCTAAACCAATCATTGTGTCCAAGGAAATGGAATATACTGGATTAGCTTGACCCAATCAAAATTGGCTAGGGATGGAGTCAGTCTCCCAGGAGCACAAGGGATATATGGGAGGGACAGAAAGAAAATCAGGTACTATAAGGAAAGAGGGTAAGCGAGAAGGGGCCCTATCGGCCAGGGTGGGTGGGAGACATTTTATTGGAACACAGTCACACTCCTTGGTCTCTATATTGTCTGTGGCTGCTTTTGTGCTACAACAGCAGGGTTGAACAGTAACAAAAGAGGCCATATGGCTTGCAAAGCCGAAAATATTTACTAGAGGGATCTTTATAGAAAAAGTTGGCAGACCCTATGTTTGCATGTAGGCAAACACAGAATTTCCACTGTACTCAAAAAATATCTTTCCCTCTGCCCTAGTCCTTCTCTGTTGAGCGACATCGTGACAAACCAGCAGAGCATCTGCAGGCAGAGGAATCCTCCCAGGCTCCATCAACTCCTGCCCCCTCGCCAACGAGTAAACATCAGCCTGAGCTCACGCCAGGCAGAGGACTGGTTTGAAAAGCGCTTTCACGGCTGCTGAAGCGCGCGGGCTCTGACTCCATTACCCACCACGGAACTGCACCATTCAGAGACCAATGACGTGCAGCCGAGATGACGCCGGCAAGCCCAGGGCCGTGGATCCCGACTTTTTGCTCCATGATAAATGGGGAGCAATCTCCAGGAGCTCTCGCCTGGAAGACAGCCCTAGTTAAATCACTTTATCGCCCGGCGGAGAGAAGGCCGGCATGGAGGAGATGGACTCGGGCAGCATGCTAACTAGGCTCGGCGTGGGCACGCAGGCCCTTCCTCAGAGCAAAACATGCTCCCTGTCTCTTCCCACCAAAGAGCGGGAGAGTTCCACCCTGGCGCTGGCCTCTGGAAGCTGCCCTCCCTGCCTGCGGCTCCCATGGCAAAGATCGCTGGTCAGGTGCACATGTCCCATGAGATCGCTGTCTTCAAGCTTGTCCAGTGGCAGAGAACTGGTACATCACGGTGTCCTCGCAGGCACCCGAAAAGCTCGCATATCAAACTTAGAAGTGCAGCGGCTAAGTAGGCAGGCATTAGAGGTAAGCAGACGGGTTCAAATCCCAGCTCTGCAACTTAGCACTCACCATGGGCAAAGTGTCTCGGTTCAGGACCCCCCAGAAACTTACCCTGAGATGGGGCTCGAGTGTGTATAGTTGATTTCGAAGGTGACCTCAGGAAGCAACAGCAGGGGAGCTGGGAAGAAAAGAAGCCAATAAAGGAATGCACCGAGGAAGCTATCGCTGTGGGCGACCGGAGCTGAATCCTGCAGGTCTGCCTCCATCGTCACTCACCCAAGCAGCAAGGAAACTGGGGCGTTGATGTCCCAGTCCCATATGTCATTGCTCGAGTGCTGCTGCCAAGGACACTGACTCCATAGCACTTCTGGCCTGCTATGCATGGGGGCTCTGGTGGCTGGAGAGAGCCCTTAGGCCAAGAGCTACCGACACTGGAAGGTGGAAGTCCAGCCCACGGGTTCTGAAATGCTAAAACCCAAGCGGGTAAGAGTGGGTGCTTGGAGGGCCACCAACAACGTATGCCACGGCAAGCAACCTAATCTCTCTGAGACTCAGTCTCCTCATCTATAAAATGGAATAATAGCCAATTATCATGGGGTTGCTTCGAGGAGTAAAGTCAACACTGTAAATTAAAATATTCAGCACAGTGCCTAACACTAGTAAACATGTAAGAAATAAATAGCTATATTTAAAGCTGCAGTCTTCAAAATGAAATATGTAATACATGCCATGCTCATTTTTTAATCAACTCTGAGCTGCCACCTGACGGAGTTACAAGAAATTCAATCTCCCTATTTTGGGGTGGTCCTTTCACCTCCCTAAGTTCACATGAGAATCCGAAAAGGCTTAACACAGGGCCAGGAGACAAAAGATGGGCTCTGGGTTTCGGTGCCCCATGACCTCACCGGTGGGGTCCTGGTCCAACTCTGCAGAACCCTTTAAGCGTGGCCACGGGAATCTTTGTGGAGGCTGGGAGCCCCAAAATCCAGGCTCCAGCTTCCTTCGGTGCACCCCAGCCTTTGATCATCAGTGGGAGTCCTGCCGTCTCCCCAGGACCCTGTGACAGAGTGGATGGAGACACTCACCGGGCTCCCATCCCTCTGGTGCTGAGGAATCTTCCTCACTGTTTCTGCCTCTTCCCGGTTCCTCAAAGTCACTCATCTCCCATCTTCTCTTCTGAGCCATAGGCCAGGGGTTGCAGACTAAAGGGAAAACGGAATGGTCCAAGTTCCCTGAGACTGCAGAGTGCCTCCTTAGATCGGGGCTCTGCAGCCCCTGGCCTTCCAGCATCATCTAGGCTGCGTATCGTGGACCTTTGAATGGTGACGCTCTGTGACAGGTAGTGGAGTCAGAGCCCGAGAGCTCCTGCAGCAGCCCTGAGCATTCTCATCAGCCCAGTCCTCTGCCTGATGTGAATCCACAGACTTTGTGTCTAAGTCATTGGCTATGGAACGGGTTTTTGATGGACCCTAGGAGAATTCTTCTGCCTGCTGACGACAGCTCTTCTAGTTTGTCACGATGTCCTAATGTGACAGAAAAGGAAAGAGTGAAGGAAACAAACATCTATTGAGCACCAATTGTAGCAGACATTGCATGACCGCCTGCCCGGCCTCCCTTCTCTTCCTCTGCTCTAGCAGAGTGCAGTACAGAGCATTTGCAAATAGCTCCCGTCTATTCTGATTCTCTTCCTGGAGCAAAACAAAACACAAATTAATTGTGTTGCAATGAATTATCCTGTCACATAAAATTTTGTGCTAAATCAACTAGCATCTCATACCAAATTCTAACATGAGCTAGTAGCAAGAGCCAATGATCTAATGGGAGAAGGATGGAAGAAAAAGCCAAAACTCTAAGTTCTATTTATTTGGGGTTTAGTTGAGTTTTTCCTATGAATTAGAAGCAAGTTAGTTTCTGTAGAGCAGAGTGTTTGCTATACAGTAAGTGCTCAATATATGTGCAGTCCAGCAGAGCAGATATTCTATTCTGAAGACACATCCATGCTTTGAGAAACAGAGTTTGCGTTATTATGTATGAAATGTCTGATTTCCTTAAGTACTAAGTTTGACAGTTGATATCTCTGACATTTCACTTTGACACTTTTTGTTTTATTTTTATTCTGAAGGTACATCCTGAATCTTTCAAACGCCTGTTTTGGATTGTGATTATCTTTCAATTTTTTTTGGAGCAATTTTTGTGAAACCATGCATAAGTCAAAAATTTGTGTTATTTTTGAATGTGAGTTCTGTCATGGAACCAATGCAGTGTAGACAGCTCAAAATATCAAAAAAGTGTTTGGGGAGGATGTGGCTAATGAACACACAGTACATTAATGGTCTGAGAAGTTCTGTTCTGGTGATTTTCATCTTGAAAATGAGCCGCGTGGGTGACCTGAGGACCAAGGTGGATAATGATACGCTGAAAGCTGTCATACAAGTGAATCTATCTCAACTTATGTGTGAATTAGCAGCAAGGTTTGATATTATTTTCCAATATTGGACCATCTGAAATGAATCAGCAAGGTAAAGAAGCTGGATAGATAGGTTCCCGTGAATTAAACAAGCATCAGAAGAGAAATCATCTCGAAGCTTGCTTTTCTTTGCTGTCATGACGTGAAGGTGAACCATTTCTACACCATATTGTCACATGGGATGTAAAATGGATTGTTTTTGACAATTGCAAGTGTTCGGCACAATGGTTGGATAACGCTAATGGTGTCTGTTTGGTGGTCCAGCACTGGGATTACCCACTACAGCTTCATGAAACCTGGTCAATCAATTACATGGGTGTCTACTGCAACCAATTGGACGAAATGATGAGGAT
>CAUYSK010063125.1:0-66324 GCA_963575035.1 Avahi laniger
CTTCTCTTTAATTAAAAAATTATTCAAATCAATTGCCTTGAAGCATTTTAACTGTTTTGTGTTATTAAGAAACATTTTTGTAAATAATTGTTCAAATAAATGAATTTAAACTTCCTTCTCCACATCCAAAGGCATGAAAAATAAAAAGTGTATCCAAAACCTATGGGAGGCTGGGCACGGTGGCTCACGCCTGTCATCCTAGCGCTTCAGGAGGCCAAGGCAGGAGGACTGCTTGAGGCCAGGAGTTCAAGACCAGCCTAACCAAGAGTGAGACCCCATCTCTACCAAAAATTTTAAAAATTGTCCAGGTGGAGTGGCAGGGGCCTGTAGTCCCAGCTACTCAGGAGGCTGAGACAAGAGGATTGCTTGATCCCAGGAGTTGGAGGTGGCAGTGAGCTATGATTGAACCACTGTGCAACATAGCTAGCCTCGGCAACAGAGCGAGACCCTGTCTCAAAAATAAAACGTCTATGGATACTACCAGTGTGGCACTGGGCCCACCCTCTACCACTGATCTCCCCTTACACTCATCCATGTCACCCTCCTGATCACCATATCATGGACTGGGATCACAAATACGCAAATATACTCAGATTCTCTGTGAAATCCAATCAAAAAGGAACTTGCAGGAAAAGAGAAATACAGCAGATCTTCAACTAATGTTGTTTTGTTCAACTTTGTTATAACGTTGATGAGAAAAAACATTGATTCCTGGCTGTAGTCACTCTGTGGAGTTTGCACCTTCTCCATATGTCTGCGTGGCTTTTCCGCAGGTACTCTGGTTTCCTCCCACTTTCCAAAGATGTGCACATTAGGTGAATTGGCTGTCTACACGGTCCCGGTGTGAATGAGTGTGGCTGTGTGAGTGTGCCCTACAATGGGATGGCGTCCTATCCAGGCTGGGTACTCGCCCTGTGCCCTAAGCTGTTGGGATAGGCTCTGGCCGCCTGCCACCCTGAACTGGAGTAAGTCAATTGGAAATTGAATACAAAATATTGTAAAATAAAAATCCATAAGGCATACAATAAGCACACAAATACCTGACGATAAACAACACAGTGCAAAAGCGCTCAGCGATCCCCCCATAGCTGTGTTTGTTCTTCTTTGATTTTGAACTTCATAGTGATAGGAGGTGCTGCTGACAATCTTCTCTTTGCAAACATTTATTCCTTGCTTTAACCCTCCAGGTTTTGATGAATCTGTGGTCACTCGCTGGTTCACAAAAAATTGGGTAATTATCTCACTTGTTTTTATTACTCTTTCTTAAAGCTCACATTTATGTCAATGTTTAATATTAGAGGTGTTTCGGGTTTACATAGAAATTTGATGACATTTTTTGTGACCAGAAATATGCTGTAGAAACTTAACTCTTGTGTGTATCAATTAGCCTGTGGCAATACTGGTATCACTGGACAGTGTGTCACTTAAAATCACAGTTTCTAAGAACCTATTGATGACATTAAGTGAACTTATTGTAGATTAAATTGAGGATGTGGCACTCTTCTGGTTTCTTTTTGGCCCTGAGCCCATCTGAAGGGCACCCTAACTCCTTGGAAGAATGGAGCTTTCCCAAGAGTGATCTCCTCCAGGTTACTCCACACCCTATAAGTAACTATGAACTCTAGTGGCCTGAAAGAGCACCCACAGCTCCACACATCTCTCTGGGATTCATGTACATACTGGAACGACACATACAAGTAAGTCTTTTACTCAGACTTATTGATTTTTGTATGCCATGCCTTAGTTTCAGTGATTATTTTCATCTCTTTGATTCAAGACCTTTTTTTGAATGACTTAACCACTTTCCAATCATTCCATTTTTTTTTTTTTTTTTTTTTTTACTTTTTACCTACTGCACACTGATTTCAATAAACTCTACAGTCTTGACATTTAACACACTTGGAGGCAAAATAAATGGTCTCAATGAAGTAGATTTTATTACAAAGAAAACTGCTTTCTCTATGTTTAGGAATTACTCACCAGCTAAATAGTTAAAGCTCTTTCCTTTTCTCTCTGGAAAGACTGACCCTGAACTGACAACAAAATCCTAGGTGGGATATTTAAATCTTAAGTGAGTGGTCAGTTAAGTGTCTGTAGAGGTAAAAGGACAGATAGCATATTTGATATGCTAATGGAACCTATTTACTTCAAGGAAAGTGACAAAAACATCAATCAAATCTGAAGAGGCTATTAAGGATTGTTAACTCCCTTTCAGATGAGCAATGATTTCCATTGGGATTTAAATAAATATTCATGAAAAGGACCAATGACAGAAATTTCACCAAAATCACATCATGGTAAGGTTTCTACACAGTTGTCATGACTCACTTGGCTCCCAATTTCATACGAGTTTTGAATATTCTTGACATGCTCCCCTTTCTAAATTACCAATGAAGATCGGCATTCTTTTTTGCTTTTAAATCCAAAATGCATTTATTTATAATTGTACTTTTGAGGTATCTCTAACTCTCAAAAAATTGAATAACATCTTCCCTAACCATAAAAACTGCACCACCGCTAATGCATTGGTATTACTTAGAATGTACTTCAATTTAAAAACAAAAACTGAGAAAGTGTAAAAAAAAAAAAAATTAGAGCAGTATAAAGTTGTAATTCAAAATTATATGCAATTACGTAAAGAACAAGTTTTTTAATGAACAAGTCAAGCCTTAGGTGGCTTGTTCATGTTTACCACCACCCTAGTGAAAGCTGTGTGCAATTTTACTATAAGTACCCCAAAATAAAACCCCATTAGTAAAGTTCAGTTCAATTCAATCCGTTTCAGTAAGTATCTATTGAGGCCAGGGCTGGTGGCTCATGCCTGTAATCCCAGGGCTTCGGGAAGCCAGGGTGAGAGGATCACTTGAACCCAGGAGTTCAAGGCTACAGTGAGCTATGATCACGCCACTCTGTCACTCCAGTCTAGGTGACAGAGCGAGACTCTGTTTCCAAAAAAAAAAAACCTATTTAGTGACTACTATAATTTTAGGACTGATTTAGACTGTGTTAGAAAACAAAAGTACAGCATAGGGACTCTTTCTTAACAGTACTTTCAATTGAGATGGAAAAGCAAACAAATGAAAAAAGCATTTCTTGAACAATATAGAACAGCAGTAAGCAAACACTAAACATAAAAGAAAAAGAAAGAAACCAAATGTAAACTTGAAATTTCAAGTTTCTAGATGAAGTGAGACTTGAAACAGGGTTTAGAAATATTGAGAGGAATGAGATTATGAAGGTAAATGAAAATCAAGAGGATGTCAGACTCAGTATATGAGGTATTGGGAAGCCTGGAAATTTCTTAATCACAAGATTAACATAATAAACATAGGATTTTAGGACAATTAGTCCAGAAAAAATCTCCAATGTGCACAAAAGCAAAGAGATGGAGCCCATTTAAATGTACTATTCCAACTAGGAGCTGATGAGACCCAGGAAGATCAATAGTAATAGAAATGAAGAGGAAATAATCAAAATAGGATATTTCAAAAGAAAATATGAAAGAATCTGGTGGCTGGTATTTGAAAGGAAGAGAGAAATCATGACTTTGAGCATGGTCGACACTATTTGCAAAAGGAAGGAATGAGAGGTAAAAATTACAAGAGGCATAGAAGTTACATGTTGCAGATGCTGATTTTAAAATAATAGTGAGGTATTACGGTAGAGAATCCAAATGATCTGCTTTTCAGAAGTTAGTTATTAACTAATGATAGCATTATATGGTACTTCTCTATTTTTAGTTCTACCAAAGAGTAAAGTTTCACCTCAAATAAATCCTCATGAAAATCAGTCTTGATAAGAATTCATATTCAACTAATTGAGTCCCTTCTAACTGCCAGTCACTGTGGTAGACACTTTCACATACATTATCACATTTAATTCTCATAGCAACTGCGTGAAGTTGTTTATCTAGAAATTCTAATTAATTATATTGTAATGAAAATGCAACTGCCAAATATTAATCAAGTATTCATTGAATTAATTAGACATATATTGTTTGATTTCTAATCCTATACTGCTCCACTGCCCAGATTCCAATTTTCCTTTTAATAGACATTAATAGCACAAAGTAACAAAAAGAGTAGTTCAATGTCAAATCATGCACATGAATAAAATGCTTTAGTGAAAACAGAAACATACTGGGGGATGGAAGACACAAGTTACAAACTAAGTTCAACCTTAGGTACATAGCTACGTTTTCTTATGGGTTAGTTACTCCATCTGTCATATAGAAAAAATGATTCTCATTCAGTCTATCTTCCGGGATTGTTGCACAGGTCAAATAAAGTATTGGTGAAAAGCTATTTACTAAAAAGAAGGATGCAAATCAAAGTTTTAGGAGAGGGGAAAGAGGATATTTTTCTCTGGGTCCCTCTTCTCCCTCTATTTTAAAAAACCTTTCTCAAGAAGGCTTTGGGGATAAAGACAGGTGGCAGGAGAGGGTCTGTCTTTTGGTTTCCATAATCTATGTCCTCATCAACGTCCATCATCCATCCTTTTTCTTCCTAGTGCCCCTAAGTCTTGCCCAGAAACATCCCTGTGACTAAAATTGGCAACTTGCCATTAATGATTATTTATATGGTTTTACCCAATCATTATTATAACTCTTGACTTGAGCCACTAATCATTGAAACTCATCAATGAATGGAGAAGTCTGTTGAAGAGCCAGAAGAGTGTAGATTGATCATACACCAAGACATTTTAACTGCAAATGTGAGTTGAGTCTACCTGTAGAATCCACTTCTTTCAAAAAAGAGCCTTAAATGAAAAGCTACAAAGTCACTTGGAACAAAACCCACAAACTGCTTACGTAATAATCGATTTTAAATGTATGTGTAATTACAAGTTAATCCAAGTACCACTGCAGTGTAAGTTTGATGTTAATGATCAATCCTTCATTTCCGGGGAACTAGTGAAGCTCTAACCAGCAGAGGCTCAGTTTGTATCTCTGTCCTTGGACCCAGTCCTCTTTTTTCCCAAGTCCTGCCCTTGCTTACTTATCTAGTACCATTCCTTTCTTCATTTCCTGCTGGACAGCTCACTTCCATCTTGATGCTGACATGCTAACACTGGAGAGGTCTCAGTCTTTCTATCTGCAGTTACTCAACATTGAAGCACAAGTTTTCTCTTTGAATCACACAGAGTTACTAATTGTATTTCACTGCTACTTTCATTCTAATTCAATCTAATGAATCTGTGCAGTGCAAGAGCTGTAAAAGTTTCACCTCTCCCTGTGATTCTTTCGGTACAAATGCATATAAACGGTCCTTAAAATATCTTTGACCCTCATGTTGCTGGTTTGAGAAAGTTTTACAGCTTTAGGTAAGGCAAGGAATATCTCACCTGAAATTCTCATCTACCACTCAAGTTTCCATCCAAGATTGCAGGCATCTTCTGTTTTTACCAGGGTCCCCCACCCCCTCCTACTTGCTAAGAGCTGCTTACCACTGACTGTTACCTCAATCTGGCCTAGTGCCAGGGCACGCCGTCCTATTTAACATGGATTGAACTACACACAGGATTTGTGTATTGGAACTGTGAAACACACTTCTTAGTTTCCTCAACTTTGTGTGACCCCCTCGCACTATCACTACAACAAATACCATTTAGGGAGCCACCATCTATGGGCTGCACTTAGACCTTATAAATCTTTGATTGAACCACATGACATTATCATTTTTATAGGTCAAATACAGGCAGTTTCTTCTGATCAACCAAACATTTTTATTCAAAACCCTCAACAACCATAAAAAATACGTGTAATCATCCCCATTTTAGAGCTGAGAAAACACAAACCAGATTGATAAGTAAGGTAGGACACCTGTGGAAGTGGCGGAGCCACGGAGCCATCATCACACCTGTACTCACAAAGATAGAGTAGGAGGGTGGGGAGGGTACAGAGGAATCCGTGAGAGTAACTATAGGTAAGGAATACAGAATGAGAACCAGCAGGAAGATGACAATGTGGCAACAACAAGTAATAACAAACTTTAAGAACTCTTCTGTGAATAACGACAAGACACTCTTCTTGCCCTCCACCCAAGACAGGACAGAAAGAAAAAGGTGTAGATTACATTACAAAATTAGCCTGAAAATAAAGAAAAATATACAGCAATTTAATTTTTAAATATAGAAATGGCTTACTCATAAAATGAGTTGACTCATATTCTTTTTTCTTTCAAGTGTGCAATATCAAGAAATCTAAATAAAAACAAATAACCAAATCATCAAAAAAAAGCCTTACTAGGCTCATAAGCACAACTCACAAGTTAGAATGGCGGAAGGAGAAAATACGGAGAGCCTGGGACCCTGGTGGCACTGTCGAGGTGCCGCCCTGATCCTCAATTGCTTGCCTGACAACTGCTCCTAATAATGGACTTAACACTGAGCAGTGCAATTCTGAGGCAAAGGTAGAAGGAAGGAGTTGGGTAACAAATCCTACGCAATGAGAGAAAACAGAAACCAAAAAGAAATGTCAAGGTTGGAAAACGTAAAGGATTAATATCTAGTAAGACTGAATAAAAAGGTAATATCTTGATAACGTCTAAAGTCGGTGGAATACAAAGCCAGTCTTCAGTAAGAGAGAAAATGGAACATTTGACCCAGGAACTATGCTATGAAGGTACAGGAATCTCTCTCAAAGCTACTACTATCCACTGAAGGCAGTTGTCACGGTGTCAAGACGAATTGCACACACACACGTTTCCATCTAATGAGGCCAACCTTCATTCACTCACTGAGCTTTCTCTTTTTTCCTTTTTTCTTTTTTTTGAAAACTATATGGAAAAATTCAAGATATTTTTTAAATGGAAAATTATCTGTAAACATTCTGATCTAACTTATTTTTATATTTTAAATTTCCTTTCCAGATTTAATCTATGTCACAGTGACCATTGTGAACACAAAATTTGTATTCTACGTTTTTCTACTTATTTTACCATAAACATATTTCCAGGTTTATAATCATCACTTTAAATGTCGCCATCTGCAGAGCTTTAAGCAAGAAACTAGGATTTATTCTGAATATTCAACTGAACAATTGAAAGCATTTTTTTTTCTTTTTTTAAGCTCTGAATTCCACTGAAGAGATCTGTGGTAGGCATCTGTTGTTTTTGCCCACCTAACATTTATTTCCCCTTCTTCAGAAGACTACAGTAAAAGAACCTTCTTTCCTTTTGGAATATCGGCCTGTCCCTACCTTAGCCTATTTGATTCAGGTAGGGTTGACTGCAACCCCAGAACTAATTGAGTGGGAAGAAGTCACGTGACCCTAGTCAGTCTAGTGAGGAACAATATCATGAAAGTTAAGTTCTATACTGGCTAGATTTGAGGCTGGTAGAGTGTAGGCTTGAATTTACCTAGGCAGGAGTTTGTCAGGGACTTCAATCAACAGAAAAGAGCAAAGTTTGAACAAGGGATATGAAAAAGAAGAAAAAAGACCAAACCCTAATTGACCTTGTTTGAGTCTCTAAATACAGTTGTGCCTGACTTCTCAAATATTTGAGCCAAAAAATTCTCTTTAAAGTTCAAGCCAATTCGAGTTAGACTTCTATTACTTTGAACCAAAATAGTCTTAAATGGTACTATATCTAAGAAACCAGACATGGCCACAACAAGAAAGAGGATATCTAAACTTAAAGCCTTAGACTGAGGGAATATGTAACAACTTTCTCTGATATATTTATTTCACCCAGATATAAACTAAATACGATAAATGGGGCCTAAAACTTGAAATTTATCAAATGCAAGGTTATGTGACTATGAAGTTAATCAAGTGACTGGAGTGAGCCTGCTTAGTTAGCTGGGCTCTTCCAGGGTTTGGCTGCATGATCCAAGTCCAGCCTTTTTCTAGCTGCTCTTTGCTGCTGCCTAATAGGAGTTGTCCTCTCTGCCTTATATATTGGTGGGAATCATTCCAGGAACTGTAGCTGGTTGTCACTCCCAGGACAGGCAGCAGTGGTTTGAGGATTCTACAGCTTAGTTGGAAACTTTTGTTGATCTGATCCAAGACAAATGGGCTAGAAGAATACTGGGGACTCAGAGACCTAATCTCTCGGGAACCTCCCTGAGGACTCTTACCCCACCTAGGCCTCTCCTCCCCTCCCTCATTCCCATATAAAAAAAAAAGAATTTTAGGCCAGACGCGGTGGCTCACGCCTGTAAATCCTAGCTCTCTGGGAGGCCGAGGTGGGTGAATTGTTTGAGCTCAGGAGTTTGAAACCAGCCTGAGCGAAAGCGAGATCCCGTCTCTACTAAAAATAGAAAAAAATTAATTGGACAACTAAAAATATATAGAAAAAACTAGCCGGGCATGGTGGCACATGCCTGTAGTCCCAGCTACTGGGAAGGCTGAGGCAGGAGGATCGCTTGAGCCCAGGAGTTTGAGGTTGCTGTGAGCTAAGATGACACCACGGCACTCTAGCCAGGGCAACACAGTGAGACTCTGTCTCAAAAAAAAAAAAATAATAATTTTAGCTGAGAATAGGGCTGGACAGAAAAATGTACCCAATTAGCTCTATCTCAGGGTATTACTGCTACTGAGTTATGAGCTATTACTCTGTAACAGACACCATGTTAAAAATTATATAAATATACACACACACATATATATATATATGATCTGATTTAGTCTTAAGTCTATACTCTGTTATAGATGAGGAAATTATTCAATATCCAATGGAAATACTCACTATTAAATTCGAACTGAATGATCAACACTCATGTGCACATATGGTGGTAAAATCCAACGGAAATCAAGCAGTTTGGGAGGGAGGGAATGGAGGAAATTCACACCCAACAGGTACAATGTACACTATCTGGGTGATGGACACACTTACAACTTTGACTCAAACTGTGCAAAAGTAATTCATGTAACCAAAACGTTTGTACCCCTGTAATATTCTGAAATTAAAAAACAAACAAAAACAAAACAAAACACAACAAAAATATCCCATGGAAACGACCCCAGATGCTCCATTTTGAGCCCTTCATTTTACATGTGAGGACCAGGAGCCGCGAGTGGTCAGAACTGCCTCCAAAAACATCCACCACATCAGTCACAAGATCAGGGCATCAGTGCATTTCCCCTGACTCTGTCCTCCTTTCTCTTCCTGAGACTCACTTTGGTCTTTGGTTTTCTGACCCAGGGCAGTTAAGAACAGATGTAGAAATCAGGGCAAACTAGAGATAGAATGGCAAGCTTCGAAACCAGTCACTAGGGAACTGATAAAATTTGGGGAACAGGCCATTTTGGAGTCTGGTAAAGGATATGAATAGTACCTCTTTGGAGGAGGAAAAGAAGAAACTGAGCTCATGTTCTTATTTTTAACTGCAATATTTACAATCTCCCCTTCCAGGTATAAAAATAACCTTGATGGGAAAAATATCCATGGGGAAAAAAGATTCAAAAATTGATAAGAAATGAAATTCTGACCATGGGAAGAAATGATCAGAATAAAGGTCTTGTTCCTGGTTATTAAATAACATTCAATAAAACAGTCAAAAACAGGTAACTGTAAGCAGCGCACAAATGACGGAATAGAAATCAGGCATTGTGAGATGAGGGTGATTCAGAAAATCAAAACAACACAAATAGTTGGTAATTTACTCACCTAATTAAGGCCACTTAGGCTCAAGTCATTGAAGCTGGTACTTGAAATGATGTCTACGGTGAGCAACTAGGGTCACTCTGTGCACTCTCCTATTCCATTCCATCATAAGGACAAGCATTTAAAGAAAGATATGGCCAGTTTCTCATCTTTCTTAACGTATCACACGGATCAGATCCAAGCACAAATCTCTCTTAAAGAGCTTGGATAAGCACCTCAGGGTGCCGAGTAAAACAGACACAAAGAACCCCAAGGTGGCTTATTTAAGTGGCTAATTGCTAACTAGTAGGAGGTGGGTGATGGCAGGGAGCAGGAATGGGCCCGCCTTCTGCATGAATGAATCCAGCACATGGAATTCATGTTCATATTTACATTTATAGCTTACAGAATTTCTATGTCATTGACCCCAAGCTGATAAACAAAATTACAAAGTTCATTTTAATTTCACAGACTTGGCCAATCTCATCAGTCTCCCCGTTAGGTTTTCATATTAGAAGAAAGAGGGAAAAAATGAGAAAGCATATGTTTATAGCCAAGAATAAATATAACAATAATAAAAGAAATAAAAAAGGAAAACTAACCTTGGCACAGTTACTTAAATTTTTCCACCTTTCTCATATGGACAGTTTCCAAGTTCTACCGTTTCAAAGAAAACACCTCATCGAAGAACACATAATTGCACGTTGTTTCCATTCTTTAAATGTGGGAAATGAAGCCTTTTCACATTCACATCATCAGCTGTGCCCCAGGAAACCTTCCATTCTTTCCAAATTAGTTTTTGTATCATTAAACCAATCAGCATTAGGTGCTTAGGATTATTTTCTGGAATAAACCCTGAATCATTACCTACATCATGTATGTAATAAAGTCAAATAATGACATCATTATACAGCACATGAGCACTGACCCTAAGTGACCAGGACCTAAAGAAATGAAGGCAATCCTAATAAGAATCAGGCAGGACGCCTAATGAAAATCAAACAGCAAGCCTAATAAGAAACAATGTATTTTGCCTCTCTTTCAAATTCACTTTTGATTTTCCTTCCATGAGAATCCCTGTTTGAAGTGGAGCTGCGCAGGCTGGAATTCCCAGAGCTAACTTTGAGATGAGTAACTCCCAGGTGGTTCTCTGGGCCATTTGATCTAGGACAAGAACCACTCACTCACGCAATAAGTATTTCTTGGGCATTTACCAAATCGTAGGTTTCAACTTGGCTGTTTTTTATTCAACAAGCATTTACTGAGCTCCTAGTACAGGCAGGGAATTGTGCTAGGCTCAGAAACCAAAAAGATAAATAAGAAACATCATAGACACTACTGAGATGTATTCATTGCATGCCAGGTGCAAATACATATGCATTATTTATTAATGATTTAATATTCCCAGCGGCCCTATGAGGAAGTATATGTTTAATCCCATTTTACAAGTGTGGAAAGTAAGGATCATACAGATTAAGGGACTTATCCAAGGTCATGCCTCTAAGGAGGGGTATAGGTGGTAGGAAAAATCCAAGCTGTCTCCATCTCAAGCAGTGCATTGTACTCAGTTTGAACCATTTACAACTACTGATATCTGACTTTTTTTTTTTACCTACAAGATGACACATGTGTCCCTCCTTCCCCCCAGAAGAGGTCAGGGTATGGTAGAAGAGACAGAAACAAACACAAAGCACCACAATAAAGGATGATTTGCAGTATGATGATCCCCCACAATGCAATGTGAGTGTGCCCAGCCCACTCCCAGCATTCCCAGCCACCGGTCCATGGCCTTATCTGCACGCCCAAATCTCTCCTCTGCCTCCAGTTAAAATCCAGCCACGGACACAATAAGAGAGCACATAATGTCCTCCTTTATCTTATTCTGAGACTCCAATTGTTGGATTGTAGTCTGTTCTTGGTTCTTGGTGTGCTCTTGGCAGAAGAATGACCAGACACACCAAAGTAAGGCAAGATGTGTTTATTGAATAAAGCAAGATATGTTCACCACAGACAATGAACAGACACCCTGTTGTAACAGGAAGGCCCCAATTATGGTCTGGGGTCCTGTTGTATATTGCCTAGGCTGGGCCCTGCTCGTGGTTCAAACATCACCACCAAACCACTTTGATGGCTGGTTGAGAGTTATATGACCTGAGTCTTACTGGGCACGTGGATCTCCCATGAGCCTCTCTGAAAGTCCTTTGGTCAGGGGAGGAGTGCAGTGAACCACAATGTAGATTTAAGCTAATGACATGATAATTAACCTTAGGTTGTTCTAGATCACCTTCCAGACACTATTGTGCCTGTGCTGCTTGGCCCCCTGGCTAGGGAATCCTCCTCATTCTTTTGCAGTTGATGGGCCAAGTTCTGATCGGCAGATTGGGAAGGCGTTCCCTCCTCTCCCAAATGTGGCAATTGCTCCGGGTACCTGCCTTGTCCCCAGGAGGGCAGGAGGTTCCTCACGGTCTACCTAACACAACCACCCTTGCCATTAACTCTCATAGGCTAGTTATGGAAAAACAGAAAAGATTTGACAGTATTTGCCCTGACCCAGAAGGAGATGCAAATAGCCCGGACAGAGAGGACGTGGTGTGTGTCAACCAGACCAAGGCCCAGCACATGCAGGCTGCCAAATAGAATTTTTGTAACGTTCTTTTATACAGATTAGTTACAAGCTTGATGGTATGACTCATGTTTTATAAAGCAACTTGCAAATCCTAAAGAATGGATATAATTTGAGTATCCACATGCTTTGAAAATAAATTATTTTTTTAAAGATACAAACTTTCTCTCTTCTATTGTACACGTTGGATAAGTTCTAAATTCTTAAAGCACATTTACTCTGCACCCGTGTGTCCTGCTTGTAACTCAAAATGCATGAACCTTGAAGAAAGATCAGAAACTTATTTATCTCTGAGTATGACTCCCTACATATGTTAAGTATGTAAAAACTGATAGAATTGGTTGATTAACATAATCTTTACAGGGAATTAATCTTTTGCTTCCAAGACTGTCAGCCCCTTGAAAGCAAGGGCCACATCTTTTAATTCCAAATTTTTCACACATTAATTGGCACACAATAAAAATGTAGTTGCTTGGTTGGTTTATTTTGAGTTCCTAATAGAATTTGTAACTACTAGCAAAATATACCAACAAGAACTTGTGTCTTTAGCCTTGATGTTTGTAATCAAAAAAGGGCTGAGTTGCAAGAAACAATGTTTTATCAGTCAACCATTAAAAATATTTCCCGTGGTATGAGACCTGTGCACAGCCCAAACTGACCAACAGGAAATACTTCATCTCTTTGGACAACATACCCCGTAAATTATGAAAAGAAAATGGTATTTTATGAGAGCCAGGCAACCTCATTTTCTAGGCAGCACATTTCATTCGTATTATTAATAGGTCACTTACAGGATTCATAACTGGTGCCACCGCGTGAAGGTACCCACACACAATCGCCGTGGCGAACAGTAGTATATCTCAGTGCTTTCCAGAGCAGTAACTTTATCAAAACTATCACAGGTGTCCTTTGAACTCCACTCGGACATTTTCTAATTGGATTTTAGGTTGTGTTCACCAAAGTTCCTGTAAGACCTTCTTTAACTTTTAAAACTTTCAAAATCTCCTTTTGACTAATGAATTTTTGCCTACTAACACTGGCATTTCCTCCAGAGACTATTGCATGTAAAAGTGCCTGGTTGTCCTTTTGTAACTCTCACACCAGCTCGTCTCTTGCATGAGCAAACATATTCAATATTCTTAAAATTAGAAGTTGAAGAATACACAGGATGAGATGTCACTATAAAGTGAGCTGGGACAGATAATTAAGGATTAAAATCCAAACCATTACCTCTCATGCAAGGTAGAGCAAAAAGCATGAGTGGCTTCTCGTCTCCTTAGAGAAATACAATGTATCAGATAAGGCATTCTGTGGTTTTCATTATAAAGTTAATATTTATCTTACAGCATTGAGTTTATCTTACCAACATATCTCATTCAGAAAAAGAAGAATTTCTTGATTTACCACATTAAAGTAAATATTGCTATGAGATACGCGTTAAATTTTTAATAAAAGCCACCCTATCTTTGTTGGATCAAAGACAGCTGCTTCAGCTGAGATACAAACAAAACCAAATAAAAATACATAATCTCAAATACTAAGCATCACCGCACATGTCAACCATCCTGTCCAGGACAATTGCAGTTTTATGTGACCGAGCATTTCAGAGCTTCAACTAAGTTTATTATAAGTCATAATCTTAAAGCTAAAAATTGCAATTACCTGTGCCTGGATTGCTGGCCCATGGGAGAGAATTTCCAAACTACGTACTCCTCATGCTTGAACTATACTCCCAAAACAACACAAAAGTGAAATTCAATTAAATTCGATTTACAAACATCATCCTTTGCCTTGTGTGGATATATTTTTAGTATGGAAGATTTATTAGCATGGCGTGTTTTCTCCATACAGAATATAGTTAGATGTAAAAACCCAGTTTGTTTTCACTGATCCCATATTCCTTAAGTTAGCAATAAAAATTCTATTACCGAAGAGCAAAAACAACCTGATACAGTGACCCTGATTCTTCTCCTATAAAGGAGAATGAGAAGTCAGCAAGCCCAGGAAGGACGATTCTCCACACCTTTATTAAGTGATTCTCCAGCAGCCTGTAGTTAAGTCTCATGGAATCTCTTTTCCACCCTGGAATAAGCTGGATAGAGGGGAGAACACAAGACAAAATGTGCACAGAAGACTAATCAAATCTTCAGATTCAGAAAAAAAGAATAAAGTTAAATCTTCAAAATTACAGTATATAATATTGTCCTCAATGCAGTATATAAATCAAATAACTGCATTTGGGACAATGCCTCCTTTGTGCTGCTGCCTGTTATAAAAAAAAAAAAGCACCATGATCTAAGACCACAGACTCTGCCTCCAAGCTCCCCTACATTTGAATCCCAGCTCTGCCACTTGCTAGCTGTGTGACCTTGAGGAAGTTTCACAACCTCTCTGTGCCCAAGTATCCTCATCTATTAAATGGAGATAATAATCATATCTATCTCTCAGAGTTGATATAAAAATTAAATGAGTTAATATTTGTTAAGCTCTTGGAAAGAATCTAAATACATAGTAAATGATACTGTATAAGTGTTTATTCCATAAAGTAAAATGTCAGTTCTGCTGGCTGTATTTATATGATCAGAAAACTGGAGATAAATTAAAACCCTACCTTTTTCTCCAACTCCATGATTTGCCCAACTCACTAGCCTTTTAATCACAATCAAAAATATTTTTCTCTTAATAAAAAGAAAAGCTAAAATTTAGTAAACACTCCATGTGTGCCAGGCAATTATCTGCTAATGATCTCATTCAGTCCTCATAAAATCCAGTGATATGAATGCTATTATTATCCCCATTTGACAGCTGAAGAAATGAAGGCATTGAAAGATTAAGTAAATTGTGAAAGAAACATAGTTACTATGGAGCAGAACCAGGATTTGAACCCAGTGGTGAAATTTGTTTCATGGAAAAAATATACCATAGTATGAAAATATACCATTGTACAAAAATATTCCCTAATGAATTTATCTTTTAAAAAATCAATCCTTATTCAAAAATTCCTTTTACCCCAGTCAAACTCACTGTATACCACCTAGTGCCCAGACAACCTGCAAATCCATGAGAATGAACTGTTGTTTTAGCCACTGAGGTTGGGGGTGGCTTCTTTTACTGCATGCTTACAGCAAAAATTCACTGACACAGGCTTTTTGTATGCTCTTGATAAATGAAACCAAACCCAAATTTGAAAATGTTTTTAAACTGTGAAACAAAGAAATGTTGAAACCTTGTATATTTTCTTTGAGGAGAGAGAGAGAAAGAGGGAGCGAGGGAAAGAGAGAGAAAGAGATTGATTTTAGGCTGATTGTTTGAATGCAACATAAATAAAACTTTTCCTGAAAAGAAAAATCTTTTTCCCTTTAACACTAATGTCTATTCCCCTATTTCAAGTTAACATACTTTTGCAATCAACAAAAAAATGGAATTTCAAATCTCACAGAAGATCCAGGACTCCATGAAGTCAAAGAAAATGCTGTCATAAGACTTTTCATATCGCTTACAAAGCCAATAACCAAAACAATCAGGGTTCAACCAGTCAACAGTTGGAGAAGAAAAATATCAACACGTATAACAACACAGTTGCTTCCAATGAGATTAATTCAAATGTCAAAGAATTAAGAGATGCTCTTGCAAAAATTGATAAAACCCTTGAGCAATTTTACAAAAACAATTTCTTTTATGATTCTACTATGCAAAGAAGCCAAGACAGCAACTCCTCCTCCAGGGGACAGAACTGAACTAGCAAAGCACAGGCTGAATTCTGCCCAAAAGGAAGGGGTGGGGGGAAACTTGATTCACTTTTTTTTTTTTTTTGGTACATAGTTGAAAATAACATCTAAATTTAGCTAAATATAAAAGCAATTGGATATCTTTTATAATGCTTAATTTTATTTTTTAAGATAAAGCCCCACTCAAGCCATTTTTTCCCTAATCTTTTTTTTTTTTTTTGCCAGCATTTTTTTTTAGTGGATTCACTTTAAGAAGTCTTTTTTCCTCCAGTACCAATTATCCTCAGATAACGAGGTAATGGGGACTTCCTCTCCCACATTTCTCTGCCTAAGAGTTTCCAATAAGTAAGCCCATCTAAATCATAAAAAGATTATAGCAAGAGTAATTCTGCTATCTGGTGGCAAAACACATAAACAACAGGAGCAAAGGATGGGATTGAGCACCAAAGAATGGGTCCACATTTCTAATACATTTCTTAAAAATGACAAATTTTCTCATCCGAACTAAAAACAAATTTTGTCAAAGAATCATTAACATGAGGGATAAAGAAAAGAAAGAGAAAGGATAGAGTATTATTGAACACTGTATGCTAGGTGCTACTGGGAACCTTGCATTCAGTTGAAGAGAAAATTTGAATCATTAAGATCTTCCTTCACCAATAAAGAACAACTCTCCAAACCAATTCAATTTCCACAAAGATAAACTGGTCAATTTGCCATTGTGACATAAATGTCTCCTCTGACTTAGATTCAGACAAAATGAATTTTAGATCAGAAAGAGATTCTAAATATCCTCTAGCCTTACAGTCTCATTTTCAGATGATAAGACAGAAGGCAAGATTAAGTGACTTGGCTAAGACCATACAACTTGTTAGAGTCAACACAGGGTCTAAAATCTAAGTCTCTCAACTGAAGGCCAACAGTATTCCTCGTCACTGAGAAATGGCACTATAGTTACCAACCAAAACCTGTTTCATCTCACGTTTTCCTCATTGAACGTATTTCTCCCATTTGAAAAGGGGTGGAAGAGATATATCCACAATGAGTTTCGTATTATTTTCCATATTTAAACACAACAGAGCAGGGCTGCAGGGGCACCTGGAGCAGGGCAGCCTGTGGATTTCATTCCCCCCCCAGCGCCAGCAGCCTAGTGCGGAATGCAGCCTACACAACGGTTCTCAAAGCATGGTCGCTGGGCCAGCGTCGTCAACATCACCTGAGAACTTGTTAGAAATGAACATTCTCGGGTCCTGTCCCATACCTACTGGGGAGAGACTCCGAAAGTGGGGCCCCAAACAATCTGTGTTTTAACAAGCCCTTTGGGTGATTCCGATGCACACTAAAATTTGAGAACTACTGGTGTATGCAACCAATACAGTGGCTGCCTTAACAGATTCCGAGGGTGTTCCCCCCGTGAGGGGGGTTTTATCATATACTGGAAAGCCAGCTCACTTGGCAAGCAGGTTTTGCTACCTAAATTTTGAAACACTTGCACAAAATTTTCCTGACAGTGATTGTTTCAATTTACTAGTAGGAGCCCGAAGTCACCTTTATGCAAGATTTGGCGGGGGGAGGGTTATTTGTTTTGTTTTGGTTTATTCCCTACAGGTAACAAGTCTTCCTATCAGTGCAGAAATAAATGAGGAAGCGGGGAGGAATCTCCCAAGAGCACCAGAGACCAGTGCAAGAGGCATCTCCACGGCCTTGTCTTCCTCTCCCTCTTCTACCTCCTCGGCCTCTGGCTCCATCTCGGCCTGAGCCACAAGTATCTCTTCGACTACTGTTGACTCTCTTGCTGCCACTAAATGCTACTGATATGGCCCCTGTCCCCTGAACTCCCATAACCACCACCTCCACCCCTTTAACCCTTCACTTTTTGATTGCTGTGATTCCCACTTTTTGACTGCCAGGTTGACTATGCCCTCAGCCTCAGAAGATCAGGTAATCTCATTACCTGCAAGAGACTTAAGCCTCATCAGGTCCATCTAATAGAGAAGAGAAAAACCTCAGGTCTGGGAAAGTTAAATAAATTATTCATGGTTATACAGCTCTTCCAATTAGAGAAATAAGGCTGGTAGCGTTGGCTCAGGCCTATAATGCCATCACTTTGTGAGGCCCAGGCAGGAGTGTTGCTTGAGAACAGAAGTTTGAGATTACCCTGGGCAACATTGTGAGACCCTATCTCCACACAAATAAGAAAAATTAGTCAGTCATGGTGGCTTGCTCCTGTAGTCCCAGCTACTCGGGAAGCTGAGGCACGAGGATGGTTTGAGCTCGGGAATTCGAAGTTACAGTGAGCTATAATCACACCAGTGCCCTCCAGTTTGAGCAACAGAACAAGACAGCCTGTCTCTAAAAAAAGAAGGGAGGGAGGGAATCTATTTTATTATGTAGATTTCTAGCTTGAATCCAGCATTTTAGCCCCTCCAAATCATGTCAAAGCTTGGTTTTGTTTTCAGACAGCTATTCTTCCTAGCTTAGATTCATCAAAAAAATTTTTGTAATCCTACCTTTCATATTTTCAACCAACCTTTGTTAAGAAGAATCAGAACCCAAAAGTACTTAGTCCACCTGAGAGTGTCCTTAAGGTTACCATCAGGACATTGGTTCTGATAGTTCAATCCAAATAGCAGTTATCTTCATTCCATCTGTATTGCAATATCTTCTCAAAGATATTTCTTCTTTCAGCAACTGGTATGAACCATACACTGAAGATACAGCAGTTAAAAGAATGGGAAGGAAGGACAGCTATCCTCATGAAGCTTATATTCTACTGGAAGAGAGAATCGGTACACAAAACAAATAATAAAACAGCATGCTAGAAGATAGTAAGCACTAAGGAGAAAGCAAAGGAGAGGTGGAGAATGCAGAGTGCTAGGAAAGGTTACAATTTTAAAAAGAGTGATCAAGAAAGGTCATTAAAAAAGGAATATTTTAATATCTTTGGAGACTCTCTTATGTATTTTGTTGAAATGTCAAACATTTGTTTGATAACACTAACTCCTTAGATAGTTCTTGTTGAGGATCACTAAAAACCATTTGCTTAACCATGCATTGTGGAATCTTCTAGAACTTAACATCAACCTTGTAAATTTGTGTTTTCCTGAATTTGCCCTTTATTTTTTCAGAATCAGTAATTTCAAAGATCCCGGTAAGAAAACGCAACTCGTGGCATATAAAAATAGATAGAGAATGAAGTGTCACATCTTCCAAACTATTTGTTTACCACACGGAAAAATACCACAGGAATTACTATTTAGAAAATATGCTTTGCCCTTCTATGCCCTTATCCACTGAAAGAAAAATATTAGTGTTTATTATTATTATTATTATAGCCAGCTTCACAACCTACGCAAAACTCAGCAATAAATGGTGAAATGGCCACATGGATAGAAGAGAAAAATTGTGGAAGAAAGAATAAGATGAATCTTTAAAACATCCTTTGCGGAGAACTGTATTCACCTTTTTGTCCTAGCCTCAACGAGTAAAGATATAATTTATTTATCTGGAGCACCTCAAGTCAGATATAGTGTCTGCATTGTGCAGGGGATATCTTTTTATGCTGTTTTATGGCTTGTTTCACACAGGAACAATGAGTTCAAGTAATTTGGCCGAGGTCGAATGCCAAGAGTTTCTGGTTTTGTCTATTTTAAAACTGGAGAACTTAATGATTTTCCATTTTTATTGTACTCACCAGAAAGCATTGTCAGTTTCTTTACTTCTCTGTCCAATTTTGTAGGAAAAACACTTGAAACTTTAACTGCTTTAACTGTTTTGGTCATTTTAGTTCTTCCAAATTTGGCAGCTACACAAATTGTTTGACATCCCATATAATTGGTCACTATAAACTGTCTGGAGAAATAAGACTTTATTTGAGAAAAAAGGAATGTTTTGGGGATAGCAGGTGAAACAAAACAAAAACAAAAACAGACAAAAAACTTCATAGAGAATGACCAATATTTTTAAATCAGATTTCTCAGGGCCTTACACAAAATCCGATGATTTATTTAGCTTTGTTTGGAGAAGACTTCAAGGGACGAGCCAAAACGTTTCAAACCACATTGGCCTTTGTGTAATAGAAAAATCGTATTTTTTGCTTTCTTTCTATTTAGCAATTTTTCAAAATGACTGCCTCTCACTCCGAATTGTCTTACTACATCAAATTAGAACGTCCCTCCAGAATACTTTCTCCATCCCTAAATTCCCTCCTTTATTTTCTCCTGGGTTTTGGAATGAGTTCTGGATTCAAATCCTGTCCCCTTTAATTATGTGCTAGATGCTGTGTGTGAATGGAACCAGTTATGTACCTCTCTAAAACTTATTTTCTGCTAAAATGGCCACAAATAATATGAAAACTCTTTGAATGGCTGTTTTGAAAATTAGATAAATAATAAATCAGACACCATTGACAGTAATTGTTAAATCGATGTTAATTTCTTCCTCACCAAAAATTTGCCCTGTTTGCCTAAAACAAATATTCCGTATTACAAAAGTTTTATGAGATAATTGTCAAACATCTAGAAAATAGAAATAAATAAAATTAAGAAACTTGAAATTATTCATATTCCTAATAATTCCTATTCCTAATTCATATCCTAATAACCAGTTTGTGTACAACAGTCCGTGTATAACTTTCATTAGAGTATAACATACATTCAAAAAAGCGCATAAACCAATGAATTTTCACAATGGGACGTAACAATTCATCAGGACCATCACTGTAGCACTGTTGGAGCCAGGCTCTGCAGCCACACTCCCTGAGGCTAAATCCTGCTTTGCAATTTCCTGGTCATGTGACCTGACATAGGTTATTTAGAGATAGGGTCTCACTATGTTGCCCAGGCTGAACTCAAACTCCTGGGCTCAGATGATTCTTTTGCCTTAGCCTCCCAAGTAGCTGGGATTACAGGCCTGCACCACCATGCCTGGCATTTAATTAACCGTTCTAGGTCTCTGTTACCTCTTCTGTTAAATAGTAGTAGTTTCCCCCATAGTGAAGATTAAATGAGTTAATGTAAATTATTTACTTAGAACAATGTGAGATATATAGCACACACCCAATAAGGTATGTTATTATTAATACTGTACAATATCTGGAGAACCTCTTCTCTCATTATAATTATACTTTCCCTCATGTGCATGGGAGTCATTGTTTTTTCTTTAGGAATGTGGTTAGCTCCCTAAAAGTCTGCTCTGATTTCTTCCTATGCAATTAGCTAAATGGAAAGCACTCACCATTCTCTCAAGAAGCTTTAGATTTCCACTTGAGATCAGACTCCGTCACCTGGGACCAGGACTGCAAAGCACCCCCAAATACAAACTACCCTATCTTTCCAAGCATAAACACTTTTGCTCCCTTCTAGAAACACTTCTAAATCAAGCTACTCAGTCTCCTTTAAACATATCCTGTTTTCTACCTCTGGCTTTTGGGGCTTACATCTCCCTGCCTCCTTGAAATGCCTTTTTCTATCGTGCTTTCAAAATTTCCCGTATTCATTTAGGTAAACCTTTCTCTCGCGTCTGAGTCGAGTATTGTGCTTAGTGGGCCACCATGCACTGCCTTGTTAATAAGGAAGCAAGTCACATGTAGTTGGCATGTCATAGCTTACAAAATATATCCAAATGCAATGTCTCTTTTGATCCACACGAAAATCTTATGAGATAAATGAAGCTGTGATTATTATTCCCATTTTACTGTCAAGGAAATTAACTCTTTGTCATGAAAACACATCTGGTCCCTGCCTAGAATGAAAGGTCCTCCAGACCAAAGACATTATGAGTCTCTTAGTTCTCTTGACCACAAGATATATTTACTCTGGGATCAATCTACTACCCAAATAATTATTATCAATAAAAATAGCAAAATTTTTAGCCCCTTCTGCATATCTCTGGGCTAAACACATATGGTTATCATTTATTTATTTAACAACATGTTGAATGTCTACTATATGCCAAGCACTGTGCTCCATCTGTGTGTGCTAGGGGCTTTCTTGTTTGCATGCCTATATTCAGGTTATGTGAAAGAGCACTGGAGTCCATGCCAAAAGATCCAAATTCAAGTACTGCCTCTGCTAACATATGGGTAGAGTTACTTTGTACATTTTTATACCTTAGTTTCCTCATCTACAGCATGGAGATAATAATCTTCGATATGACCACCTATTATGAAGACCAAATAAAATATGCAAGTGCTTTGCAGGCTTTATGAAAATATAAAAGTATCGATGTTATGCAATTATTAAGACGTGGCCCCTGCTCTGTGGTCCCACAATCCAGTTGAGAAGAAATGTGCATGAGAAGGCAAGTTCTAGTGTGCCCACGCTACCCCGAGTGTGCCTGACCTCGTCTGCTCTCGGAAGCTAAGCAGGGCCAGGCCTTGCTGGCACTCGGATGGGACAAGACAAGTTACAATATAAAATGTCATGTGCTAAATGGAAAAAGGTACAAATATATAATAACTCAGAATGTGAGAAGGTAACATTGTGCTTTTAAATTCAGTATATTATAGCGTTATTCCACATCTTGGTTTGTCTCTTAATTTATTATTAATGTTCAAATCATGAAAATATTAATTCTTCTTATGGAAATTAACTTTCAACCAGAAATCAGATTACCTATTTGGATTTTTAAAAATGTTTTTTAATGTCCCATATTACCATGGCAGTACTTTACCCGGATTCATTTCATCCTCCTTCACATATTCCAATGGAATTGCAAGAGTTATTGCCCTCCGACTTCTGAGGTAGAAAGAATAGGAGAAAATATAAGGAAGCTGCTCTTTGATCTCCACGTACATCAATTACAGGTAATAAATCCCCCTGCATTTGAAGCTAAGACAGAATCTCAAAAGCACATGGACTTTTCCTATTAGAAAATATAAACCAAATAGTGACTATTTGTTGTTTAGATTTATTTTGCGAGTAATGTAACTGAAAAAACAACCCAGCATTGAAGGATGTATCATTTTTAATCTCAGCACTTTTAGCTACTGCCAACACCAGATAGAGTATCTTATTGCAATAATTCAAGGATTTCTCTATTAGTTTCTCTAAGCCCTTAAAGCAAATGAAGCTCTTATGATATAAAACACCTTCTTTCTCTATTTTTTTCTCAGCTCTCAAGCCTAAATGCATTTCAGGGTAGAATTTTAAATGAACTAGATAAATGAAATTCTATCTAACTGTATTAATTTTTGACACTCTTTATGATTCTTTTAAAAAGAACATAGAAACGAATTGCAGCTCTGGCTGCTGCACAGTCATGATGAATAGCATGCTACAAATAATATTTTTTTTCAAACTTTTGAAAGAACAATTTAGATTTTTAATCTCTTAGGTGGGTTTACAAACACCCTACATCGATAACTGGCCGAGGAGCTGTGAATGAGGTTTCTTAAACAAAGAAAAGCATTCATATATTAAAGGAAGCATTTTCATACCTTCTCTCCCTATTGTTTAACCTTTTGTTCCCATCACAAATATCTACACGTAGTTTTATCTCTGACCTTGAGGGACCGTGTAGTTTTATCGAGGCTTCCTTTTAGAGCACAGATGACCTTCAGCTGATATCATTGAGCTCTGACCTGCCTCAGTGATCTGCTCACACAAAATACATATGCTGAACAGTGCTGGTGTGTGCAGCAGGGGTAAGTGAATTATTTACAAAAATTTGAGTTGACACCTTTTATCAAATGTGGAAAGATGAAGACAAAACAGCTGCTATTGCTGTCGTAAGCAATCTGCTGGTGATTGAATAAAAGTGTCAAGAAAATGGCTGCTTGATGGCCTTTTGTTCTCCCTCATCCAGCTTGATGTTAGTTTGAGCTGTCAGTTAGGAATCACGGCAGTGTGATTTATCAATAGACTGAGTGACCTTCTGTTTTAGCCTGCGATAGAACTAGAAGACAGCACCCTCTACTGTGAATCCACAGCACTTCCTCTTAATGTGCCATTAGTCCGAGTGATTGGTTTGCATTTGCTAGAAGCAACTCACCCGTATGATAATTACGGCTTTTTAAATTTTGTCCTGTTTCAATTGCCTCCACACATTTATTAAAAATTAGTAAAATGTAAAAAAAAAAAACTTCAAGCATATTTCTATACCTTCCAGCAAACTAATTTAGAAAATCAGTATTTGAGATAAAATGCTTCCTCCTTGCTAATTAAACTGCAGAATAAGGAAACATTATCTTTGATAGCCAACTGAATCTTTAAACAGTGTTTGGATTATATTGATATTAATAACCCATTTGCATTAACTCAAATTATTTTATAGTCTCTATATAAAGAAGGATTTAGACTTATTTTTCTGCCATAATGTCGTGGACTCCTCAAGGAAAGATGTTATTATCCATCAGGGTTTCGTGGATCCTTGAGTGATATGAAACCATAGTGGACCAAGACCTCACAACTACCATCATGTTGAATATCAGATATGTGTTTTTTAAAGGAAAGCTTTCTGGTTTAATAGATATTTATTTGATCCGAAGCCCAAATAAGATGAAAATAAATTATGAGAAAAAAATATTCTAGCAGTTATTGTAAAGGAAATACTGAACATGTTTAAAAGAATTAAACTAGCATTATCTGATTTCCAATAGCACATAATCTTTTAATGTTCAGATCTAATTTGCTACAATGTTTCACAAATGCTTGTTCTTTTAAAAACTGTAATATATATGCTATTTCAAATACATGTATTGCTTCTCTAAGACATTTCACAGTAATTTTTTCTTTTAATTTCTCATCTTGTATTTTAAACCAGACATGAAAAATCACTGCATTAGTATTATTTTGCTATCTGTATCAGACTTTCCTGCTTAGTGATACAATATGGGACCATGTATTTTTTCAGTTTCTCTTAGATGTGGTTTTCATTGCACCATAAATTAAAGCAGATCAAGTTCGAAATATATAAAAAGAAGTGCTTCACTAATTCACAAAACATCCACTTTTTATTGAATGCCCTTCCCTTCCCTGGTTTAATTTAGATCATTATGTATTTACCTAATGCTCACTTGAATCCACAGAAGCACCACAAACAGATCCAAACTTGGGGTTCTGACTTCGACTTCTTGCCTAAGCTTTGACTTGTTCTTTTCCGTCCTGATATACATATACTCCATGGCTTGTTCATAAAAGCTCTGCAGCAAAGTTGAATAATATGTAAATTTTATGTTGTAATGAATTAGGTCCTAAGATCTTTAAAGGTCAGACACCTGGTATAATATATCACATTCTTTAATATCAACTACAAAATAACTGTAATAAATTTTTCTAACACCACATCCTCACACACTGTTACCCACAAGGAAGCACCAAAGGAAATGTGTCATTTGTCAAAACATGCAGAAGAACTGGCATGTGTACAAGTCACTTTAAAAGTAATGCTCAGGTTAGAAATAGCTTTCCAAGTGACTATTTTGTGGTTAAACAAAGAAAAACACATTAGCACTTAACTAAAATCATCTCTTGATATGTGAAAAGAAAAAGAAAGAAGCAACTAATGTTCTGGGATATATGATAAAATAGTTTTAATTAGTTATAGAAAAATATGTAATTTATAGACAAAAAGCCTTATTCAATTATCCTTATGGAAAAATTCAACAAGCATAGAAATTTAAGTGTGGATGAGTGAGTGGCTATTATAAAAATGCATAGCTAAGTTATAGAAATTTGATAGTTGCTATTAAAATAAAAATATTTATTTCTTTTTTAATGCTGTTTGCAAGCTTCGATTACAAGTCTCTATTACAAAAGCATGTCTGTTAACAAGGGAAGGAAAAAAGGATTTACCTGCAAATAAAGCAGACTTTGGAGATTTAAAAAAAATGCCAACCCACATCAATACATGCTCTCATTTCCATCCACCACATGTCCTTATTCTCTAATAGTGTATTTTGTTAACTTAAGACACAGTGAAATGGACGTGTATGCAGAAATGTCCACCTAAAATTTCCAGTGTAAACTTAGATAACTCTCTGAAAATGTTATTTTTAATGCTATGAAAAGTATGCCCTGAAAACATATATTATATGGTGGTTATTTTATATATACTCCCAGCTTGACAATGCATTTTTAGATGGGAATTAGAACTGTATTTGAGAAACAACTGAATATATTTATCAATTTAAATAATATTTTTGCTGTAAACTTGAATATGCTTAGGGAAAAGACTGTGATCACTTGAACAACCAATTTCATATTCTCCAACATGTTAGACAATGGTTTTATTAGCACATACATATGGCATCAGTCAGTAGTCACAAAATGAAGTGAAAATGTTGTCCAGATCACTAAGAGGCAACCCATGAGTAAAAAAAATTGAAGCCAGTATAGTTTTAGCATTTGAAAGTTCTGGGAAACTGCCAAAATCCCACCCTCTTTAATACATATACATAAATTTAGCCAAAATATTCATAACCTTTATTGCCAAATCTAAAATGGACTTTCTAAGCTGGGGAGAAGGTGTTGGCATGAACTCCTCCCCCAACAAGCAGCTGAACACTTGTTCCTTGCTCCCAAAAAATCCAGCATAAAGCTCATTAGACAAACTGAAGGAAGTAAAGAGATCGAGAATGAACCTTTCAGTGTTTTAATCAATTTCTTCAAAATGGGCCAAGGACAAAGAAACAATTTAAAGAAAAAAATGTATAGCAATCAAAGGAAAGTAATTTAAAGTAAATTGGTCCCCCAAAAAGTTTTAGACTGTAACACATAATGCTCCTGAAAGGACAGTGAGAAGAACATACTTGTACTCCACTGGCAGAAGTGTATATCTCTTTACCTTTCTGGAAAATAATTTGGCAGTAGGTATCTGGTAAACAATTTGGCAGTATGAGCCATTCATTCTTTCATCCAACAAAGGTTTACTGAGTGCTTAATTTGTGCCTAATAGTAAACACAGAAACCCCTACCCTCATGGAGCTGATGTTCTGGGGGGAGACACAAACAATTAACAGGCAAATAATTAAATAGCCAGCATGTCAGATGTTGGTAAGAGCTATGGAGAAATTATTTGTATTTACAGGGGAGGCAGCAGAGGCGTGTGACTATTTTAGATAGAATGATTAAGGGTAGCTTCACTGAAAAGGTGAAATTCGAGCAAAGGCCAGGAAGAAGTCAGGGTTATTGTGGAGGAGCCCCAGCCACGGTTGATCTGTGAACTTTACCTAGACCAGACTCCATGCTATCGATTGGCCTGACTGCCAGTCAGTTCTGGTGGTAGGGATCAGTGTGAGGAGGGACCGTCCAAGCATGCTCTCTGCCATGATGGCCATCCGCCGGACCTGTTGCCCTGAATGTCTCTGTCTGAGGGAACCCAACCCACCTAAGCCAGCGATACAGGCACTCGCACCCAGGATGTCCGGCCCCTGGGGAGCTGTCCTCAGTGCTGACAGGCAGCCAGGCCACGGTGCTGGGGCAGACGGCAGGGTAGGGCTAGCCCCTTGCAAGCCTCTGGACACGGGGAGCCCAGCCCACAATGACACCCCCTTGAGAACTCAGCTTGCCTCTCTCCTTCCTGTCCCACCTCCGAGTGTTCTCTGAGAGAACTCACACTAGTACTCTTCATCTATCCGGGAATTGAGCAGAAATCAAAACCAAATATGTCTTTAAAGTTATTCATCAGTTATTTACCCTGT
Organism: Avahi laniger; assembly: GCA_963575035.1. NCBI lineage: Eukaryota > Metazoa > Chordata > Mammalia > Primates > Indriidae > Avahi > Avahi laniger. Next base: position 27,580 of record CAUYSK010063125.1, read on the forward strand.
AATAGAAATATTCAGTGAAAAGGCAGAATTGCAATTTGTATTTACAATGATTTGGACATATATATGTATGCATAGAGAAAAGGCAGATGAGAATTGCCACTAATGTATGAGTGATAATTGTGGAGCAAGGCTCAGCAAACCATGGCCCAAGACACCCAATGTGACCCAAGGCCTGTTTCTGTACATACAGTTTTATCAGAAGACAGCCTTGACCATTCATGTACCTGCTTTCCAACTACCAAAGAGTTGAGTAGTCACAAGAGAGACTGTGTGGCCTACAAAGCCTAGAATATTATCTGGCCCCAGAAAAAAAAATTGCAAGTCCCTGGTCTATAGATTTGGATTACAGATATTTTAATTTTCTCCTTATGTCTTTGCATTTTCCATCTTCTCTGAAAATAAATATATATGATGGTTATAGTCAGAAAAAATGTAAATAAATAATTTTGTTCACTTTCACTGTTCTGGGAATATACTATAAAATGATGAATGGCTATTATCAAATCCAGTTTGGTCATCAGCCATAGCTAAATAGCTTATAATGGGGGCTATAAAATTACTATTTATGTCACAAACATTTGTTGTTAGCTCTTACTATGTTTCAGGCATTGCTCTAAGTGCCTGACAACTATAAACGCATCCAGTCCTCATAATAGCTCTACGAGAGAGGAATTATTATTATCCCCTTTCACAGGTAAGGAACCTGAAAAACAAAGGAGTTTTAAATAATTCACCCAGGACACACTCTTATTCTTTGGAGCCAGGATTGAAATTCAAGCAGTCTGGAGCCAGGGTCTATGCTCTAAGTCCTACACTATTCCTTGTGACTATTTAATTTTTGTATTACTTTCTTATAAAGAAAATGTACTTTGTCGACAGCAAAAAAAAAAAAAAAATAGTTCTTTTAAGTTAACAGTGAAAGTCCAAAAACTTTTGCAGAGGCTGAAAGGGGGGGGGAGAGGAGAAAGGAAGAGATGTAGGAAGTTGAATTTTCATCAGATTATATTTAAAATATAGATATGAAAAGGGATCTTATGTATTAATAAGCGTTCTCCAAAGAAAAGGAACCAGTAGACAATAGAATGGTTGTCAGGAAGAGAGAGATTGATTTATTTTAAGGAATTGGCTCTCACGCGTGGGGACTGTCAAGTCCAAATTCTACAGGGTAGTCCAGGAGGATGGAAACCCAGAGAAGAGCAGGTGCAGCTCAAATCCAAAGTCAGTCTGGAGGCAGAATTCCTTCTTTCTCGGAGGACCTCAGTTTTTTTTTCTCTTAAGGCCCTCAACTGATTGGACGAGGCCCACCACATTTTGCAGGGTAGTCTGATTTACTCAAGGTCTACTGATGTACACGTTAATCTCATCAAAACAATACCTTCACAGCCACATCTAGACTGCTGTTTGACCAGATATCTGGGCGTCATGGCCTAGCCAAGTTTACATGTAAAATTAACCATCACATCTGGGTAAACAAATGAGAAGGGAAAGAAAAGACAGGAGAAAGCAAAAAGAGAGCGGCAGTGGGATGTGGGATTCAGGAGGAGAGCACGTCCTCCTCTTCCTGCAAGGAGTTTGCAGTTTACTAAGAAAAGCAACCAAATCAACAGAAAAGTCACACTTGCAGGGCGGGCTCATGCCAGGACTGGGGAATTGGCTTGATGGTTTGTTGGAGGTGAGGGGAGACTCGGTCAGGGGAGCCGGTGTCTGGGGGAGAAGTTGGAAAGAACAGCAAGAAGCCAATTATCGAAAGAAGGGTCCGCAGAAGGCATTGCATGACCCTCAGCAGCACCAGTCCTGCTGCTTCGGTCAACGGAAGGCCTTGTGACGCAGAGCGGGGCAGGGGGCCTGGCTTCTGCTGCTGTGGTGAGGGTTTCAAGGACCTGGACCACTGTTAGACATTTAGGGCTTACAGCTTGGTAGGTCCAGGGAACAATGCTCATTGCATTCTCGCAGTGGCGGCAACAGGGCTTCAAACAGTGTCAGATAAGCGCTCAAGCAACAGACACAGGTGGGACCAGATGGGAGGTTACTGAACATAAGCAAATATCAGACATACCTGGAGAATCTTCAGAATTACTGGTGAGCCTGTATGGGGGTTAGTATGGATTTGGGGTTGGATTAATGCTCCTATGAAGCCATTAGTAAGCACAGGCTCAGGAAATTTTGATGGACTCAAGCACAATGTGGATGGACGTAAGCACAGTGTGGAGCAGAGGCAAGGTGCCCTGAGAGACCCTTGGAGTCTGGACAACTGCATAGAGTTCTGCGCAACCTGAGCGTGGAACATGCGTGGGGTGAAGGTCGAGTGGGAATCGCAGCTTTTCTGAGTTCATAGACCTTAACACACTGAATCCATGAACCATTAAATGTAATGATTCCTCCTTCCCTCTCCCTCCTCGCACGACTCTCCCAGTCCCTTCACTGCAAATTTGTCTTCCTTACTGTGCATCCTCCTTCCCAGAGAAAATTTTCATGTTCATTTGCAGACCAATAATCACCAAATGTATTTGACTGGAAACAAAAGCAGAGTGTAAGCTCCATCAGGGCAGGGATTTTGTTTTCCGTTGTTCACTGTTTTATCCCTGGTTCTTGACAGAAAATAGGCAGACAAGGGACATAGCTAAGAAAAAAAGAAAGAAAAAACAGTCATCTTTTATGTGGGAAATCAATAACTTATAATGCCATAGAGAAGCCAGGGAAGATGTCAAATTGCCTAGCAGAGCACCTAGCACATGGCCAGTGGTCAGCAAATGCCAGCTGTTTTTATTTGTATAATGAAAAATAAAAGGATCTAAAATTAATTTTCCAGAAAACACAACATTAAGTAGCTAGACATGCAGGGGCCAGATTATGGGGGAGCCTCTGTGCCTTATTAAGATGTTTAAATTTTATCAGCAGGCAAGGTGTAACTTTCAGAGAATTTTAAGCAAAAGAATAAATGGTATGGGTTACATTTTAAGGATTCTTTTCTTTGTAGCAGTGTGAAGACAGAATTAGGATGGAATTTTCAAAAGTCAGAACAATAGAGAAGCGGTGGCAGGTTGGAAAGGTATTTCAGAGGTAAAGTTGGCAGGAACTGTTAAGCAATTCAAGTAAAAAACAAAAAGAAAAAATGCTGAGTAAAAGAAAATGCAGCAGGAGTACTTTAGGCTTAAAAGAGAATTTCTTACAAATACGTTTATAACAGGTTTGCCAAGAAAGCTCATACAATCTTCTTTTCTGGGGGTCTTTAAAAATGAGATAGAATCATCTTTTTTTTGGTACCTGAAGGCTTGGGATTAATCCAAAGTTGATCCACTCTTTTGATGCTACGATTTCAACAGAAAACCAAAAAGCAGACCTAACAGTGTATGGAAATAATGTATAGTTCTTGTAAGGTTTTAATGATATACACATTTTATGTTTACGTCTTCTTCTACTGTTTTTATTTACTTACAGAATTTTTCCCATTCACCTTTAAATATGCTATATCATTCTCTGCCCAGGACTTTTTCCCAGTCATGTTCTCATTAGGTCTCATCGCTTTATGACAATGACATTGCTGCATAGTGACTTCATTACTGTAAAGAAACAGTATGAGTTTACAGCTGAAAAAAAGTATAATTAAAAGCATAAAGTACGGCTGCTGTCAAGACAACAGATATTAACACCGAAACTTAGAACGTAATGCAGAAATAGGTTAGGTTTATGCTGCCTGAAATCATTGTGAACCTTGAGTGTTTTGTCTACAAATAATACACCTAAAAGTTATTTCATCTTTTTGGACAAGAAAACCAGGTGAATCACCCTGTATTGCCTCTTTTCCAGGTCATTTCTCCTCCTGATGCAAGCCACACTGATATTAAAAGGTCTTATGAGAATTATTAAAGACCACTGAAAGAGATATTAGTACAAACTAGATGGCCTAAAAAAACCAAAGTTACGAATATATGCACTAACTGAAATCTTTAACCTTGTAAAAAGTCCAAGGAAACTTATCCAACATTTTATAAATATGATGTTTCAACTGCCATCTGCTAAGTAAAATCACAGCCATATCAACTCTTTAATTGGGTACAATGTTAGTCCTGAGAATCTTGACCAGATATGTTTTTGCCTAGAATGATGGGTCTCATAAACAGAGGTCCACAGCCAAGGGCAGTGTACAAATGAGGGTGCTTTCCACTTTCCTGGGGGTGTCGCAGTGGAAATCCATGATTAATTCAAGCAGCTAGAATAGATGAGCTCTAAGATTATCTACCACTTAGAGGTTTTCAAAGCCGCAGAAAACACATATACACACACCCTGAAAATGTTGACACTTCAAAATAACAAACAACAATGTTTTCTTGTGCATGTACTGTACGTGCATTCATCTCTGTCTATATATCTTTATGTATGTAGATATATTTATGGACATATGTATCTATATGATTTCTAGATTCTTGCATATTTAATTTATATGTATGTATAAATAGGTATATAGACATATAAAATATAATTATGCACATTGATTCACCAATCCAGAGCCTTTATATATACATGATCCTATAGAAAAAATAAAATGGTATAAAGGAAATGTATCTCAGAGCATGAATTCCTAAATGTATGAGAAAGGCCTCATCGTCTTTGCTGTCTTAACCCTGAGAATTACAATGGGACAATCACTCTGGTGTGGTTCTAATATAAAAGAAAACACCAGGTTATATACCATATATTTTAAGAAATATTTTCCATTCCTTTGTTTTTTATTTGCATGTAGTAAATTCTACTACATATTTCCTAATTATTGGAGATTTTTGCAGAAAGGAAACTAAGATGATTATTCCTACCACATACAAAGAAATATTTTCCTAAAGTTGAATATTAGATCATTTATTCTTACATTCCATTATTTCACCACTAAAGGATCTGCATATGTGATAAACAAGTAGACTCTTTGAAGAGCAATTTGTCATGTTTACCAAAACATGAGGTCTAATTTCTGTTAAAATATTTTTCAATATTTTTAATGAATTTTAATAAAGGTTTATCAGGCACTTGTTATGGTACAGAACTTTTATTAAATTCTGTGATCCATAAAACGTTTTTTTTGAATGACACATAGTTTAGTTTTTCATTTAGAGGCTATAAAAGTGTTCACAAAAGTTATGTTGAAAAAAAAGTGATTGAAAGTGCTAAAACACTGTACAGAATATAAAATCCTTTCATAGACTTTTTATGACACATGAAACATGAGTCTTAAAGGTTTAATGTTACTGACTTTTATACAAGGCTTTTTAATTCTTGATTCCAGTTATGGTTCTGCAAATGAACTGTGACATTAAAAGGAATCAGGCTGGAACTGCCTGGGCTCACTTTCTAGATGAGCTCTGACTGGCCGTGAGGGGTTTGCTCTAGGACCCACCGCCCACAGCTGATTAACACTCACTCGCTTTCTCAGAACAGAGGAGCGTGCCTACTTAACAGACTCCCTCCTACCTAAATTCAGTGTTAATGTTGGGGAGGGCGCATAGATTACTATTAGCAAAAATGAAATGTGAAAGATGACTATCCCCTAATCCTTGTTTCTCTAATGCTGTACACTAATTACTGTTATAATTGCAATGTTTTCTTGGTGAACTGCAGGACCAATATTGCTGTCTGTCCCATTAAAATAATGGATAGAAAATTCCCTTTGGCTCTACCTTGGGAATTTTGAGTCAAGAAACTGTCTGGAATCCAGTACAGAAGACAAATTTGATGTGTTTTGTTCATTTAAAGTATTGGATTCAACCAAATGAAGTTGCCGTTTTTGTAAGTTAACACAGTTGAAACTTTCCATTTCTTATAGCTCACCTTAGCTTTCCAAGATTGTCTAAGAATTAATACATTTCAAAGCCACAGTGATGGTTTGTGTTAAGAGGAGTACAGAGCAATACGTGATGAATCAGATCAATATAAGACCAATTTTGGTAATTTAGAAGAGATTTCAGAATAATACACTCAGCTTAAATTATCTTGAGTAGTGCTTCAACATTACACAGCATTTTGTATGTGTAGATGCTCTTCTTGTGGGTTAATTTCCTAGAAGAATCACACAAAGCCCCAGTTTCCATGTATTGATACCACACTGTGAAAATCACTTAGGAAAGAGCTTGAGTTTACAGAAAAGAAAGAAAAAAAGTATGGTTTTAAATAAGTATATAACATACAAACTCTAAACAGCAATAGTGGTTCTGTAGTTTACCAAGACAACATTGCAATTATAGCAGTAAATCACGTACAACATTAAGGAAACGAAGATAAATTCATAATATTCCTTCACACTTCATATTTACTAATAGCAATCTATGTGACCTTCTCAATATTAATCATCAATGGTACACTCCAAAAGGCTGAAATAAAATATTTATGTCATATATGGTATTCATAATTCATCTGTTTGTTTTGATAAAGAATTCTTTCTTATTTCAAAAGTATTTTAATAGGAAAAGGACTAAACACTGGACTTCTCAAAATGAGTCATAACTTAATATCCTGCATGTAACCAAAAGAATGATCAAATATAGTAAAAATTTCTACTTCCTCGTAATCTGTGTTTTTTCTAATATGAAGCATGTGATTCTAATTTGGCAAAATTTATCAAATAATTTCTTTCTCTATACATCTTAGCCCTAGATATTTTAAACCAAAGGCTCACAAATTTTACAATACTTTTAGTGTACTGTAGAAATTATTGAAAGACATATTTTTGATACATTACTATATAGTGCATTAAAGACCTATTTTTTCATTAACTTACATGATTTTATGTGTTATCCATTTGTAGCTTAGTTTATTATATGTACTGAATCTGTAAGATATTAAAACTGCATTTCAACTAGAATAGTCTGTGTTAAGACTATACATTAAGATAGGTTTGCTGTTCTCTCATGTATTCTAAATTAATAAACTTTTACTAAATTGCCAAATGATTTCTATACTATATGATCTTTGAATATTACTTTCCTATCTATTACCCTAGAGATGAACAATACGGAATTCAAAATACTTATCCACTGAAGCCAAGAGCTAACAAACAAATATCCTTCCTGACACTCATGAAACCATGGGAAAGCTGCCCAGAGGGAGAGAAGTTTCTAAAGCACATGGACAGAACCATGAGCAAGCCGGGGCCGGGGCGGTTTGGGGGGGACATTACAAGTCTTATCAATATTAAAGACATTTTTAGAACCATAAAACATGACTAATTTAGAAAGTAGAAGGAATAAGCTAAGAAATGAAAAAATCTAACTTTTTGAAAAACAAACTCTTTCCATGCAGGTGATATTTTCTAAAAATTACATTTTAATCTTTCAGTACGTATTACATATATTTCTCCTTTTAGGAATATTTTTATATGTCTAGTGCTTGCTCTGTCACTGGATTTTAAAATTAGGAATAGGGTGGTTCTAAGAAGCATGTGCTACTTCCAGCTGCAGGCAGTAGGAGCAAGGGTGAGAAGTCCGCGCTGCCATTTCTCAGCAGCAGTGATTTAGAAGCCACAGTTGAGATGGCAGAGCCACAAAAAGGACAAACTCTGGTTCCTTGAGTCACTGCATGGAGAAGAACAGCTCAGAAGAGTCACCTGACCTGCTTTGGGACTTATAGGAGGAAAAAATAAACCTTGTTATATTAAATCACTAATACTTCAGGATGTCTTTGCTATTCTAACAAAGCCTAGCTTACCTTGACAATGCTCTGCCATGTAAATTAGATATCTCAGGGTCATCCTCGATTGCTCTCTCTTATTCACTCACCACATCAAATCAGTACACATGTGTATTTAGCCTCTCTAACTACTGCTCTAAGTTCAACTACTAAGTTGCTATTATAATGCTAAGAGCTGTTATAATAGCCTTCTAATTTGTCACTCTGCTTTCAGACATCACCTGCCCTCCTCCACCCTGCACATCAATCCCTCTAAATGCCAACTAGAGTTATCCTTCTAAAGCTCAGAACTAACGGGGCCATTCACCTGCTCGAAAACATTCCACAGCTTACCTTTCAACCGCATTTCCTACAACACCTCCCTTTGTGCTCACCACAGAAAACTCATCTTCCTTAGACACCCCAATCTTTTCACATTTCTTTGCTTACTGTCTACTTCCTCTTACCTGACGGCCCACCTCTCTTTCCCTTTCTTGGCTTGGCAAACTCCTATGATAAAGCACCTCCTGGCACAAATCTGGTGGAATGAATCACACCTTCTGTTCATGCTCTGCAAATCTCTCTCCCATAGTAATAGTAATAACTAATATTTATTGAGGCTTTATCTTTCTGTCAGCCACTTAAGCACTTTCTATATAGATTGTTCCATTAATTCTCACAAAAAGCCAATGAGGTGGCTACTATTATTATGCCCATTTTACAAAAGAGGAGACTAAGGGTTGGGCTGAGTAGGCAGCCCAAGTTTTGACACAGCTAGTAGGTGACAGAACCAGGATAAGAACTCATCTCAGATGGAAAGTTGGATTCCAGATTTGTGCACTTAACCACCATATTTCTTGATTCCCATTTAAGTAAAAAATATCTTGGTCCAGCATATGACCTCTAGCCTCTCTTCCTGCCTTTTCTTCCAGACACCTGGTAACCTAGCATGTTATTCCTTCTTCTTGAAAGATCTTTCCTCATTTTATTTGCCTAGTTCACTCCTGCTTGTGCTTCGTATGTGCTCTAGCACCCCCTCTTCTCAATCCACCATGTTGAATGAACGCCTCCCTCACGGCTTCCTACACACGTTTCTGTTGCAGCGTGGTGACCTCTGCCCTAACTGTTGGAGAAGTTTTCTTTCTCTCTCTCATCACCAAAGAGCTACTTGAAGGCCAACATTTCTGTTAGTCTTTAATGTAGCACCTACCTAAGTGCCTGGCACACAACAAGTGCTCAAGAAACGTGTTCCAGTGAATGAGTGAATGATGTAGACATCATTATTCATATTTTATCGTTATTAAAAAGTTGGTTCTCCAAATTGTTAACTTTTTATTTTTGGATGAAGGTCATTTTTGTCCCCTCTTAACAACTTCCTAATGAAAGATTCCATTTGTGAGTTCTATGATTTCATTCAATATTATGTTTCTTAATTCATTATTTGTTTCGCTCATACATGAATGAGCAGATATATAGTACAGAAAATTAAAGCCCCAAAGTGAAAATTAAAATGAAATTTTCTCCTAAACTTTGCTTTTCAAACCGTAAATTTCAAAACTTAAAATGTAACATTTTCAATTTTACCATTTCTCTTATAGTTTTATAAAGAGTTTAATAGTCACCTAAAAAAACAATAATAGTAATGGTTTAAAAGGATTGAGCTCATTTTATGTGACAATCTCTGTTTCCATGTTTTACATTAAGTAGCTCATGTATTCCTCACAACAACCCTATGAGATTAATATGATTATTATCCCCATTTTACAGATTAAAACACTGAAGAACTTTAAGATTTCACAACTTATTTAAGGTCACACAGCTAGTGAAAACAGAAGATTAACACTGCTTTCAAACTCAAAGTTGTCTCATATAAGAGTATTTTAAAGCAAGATGATGTTTCACATGTTAATGCCTATACTTCCAAACAAACTAATAAGAATAAGAAAAATGGAAGTAGCCTACATTTAAGCTATGAGAAAATTATGGGGAGCTAAAAGGTTCTCACACACAGCATTTGATCCTAATTGCATGTCCTTATGATGCATCGGCAAAGTGCAGTATACTCAATAAACTACCTCCTCCTATAGTATGTGTATGAAAACGTAGATTTGTGAAGTGATTTCTTTCTTACTCTTGCCTTAATATTCATATTGCTGAAGCTTTTAACTAATTGATTGAGTTGATAGAGCTCATATGTTGAGAGGTTCAGGAGGCCTAAGACAATTAATTTTATTATTTTGTTGATCACTTAAAATTATAGTGACTTGCTGAGCACACATTATATACAAATACTGGCTCTGATCCTGTCTTCAAAGACCTTATAATCTAGCAGGGGAAATAAATAACCAGAATGCAAGACAGAAAGTGGTACATGCCACAGAAGAAATATGGATAACAGCTAAGTGGAACTAGAAGAGGAAGGCCATGTTTCTCGCTTGTGGAACAAGTAGAATTTATGTTGGCACGTGAAGTAGGAGGAAAATTTCAACAAGTGATAATAAGGAAAGTGTAGTTCTGGCCAAGGGCAAAAGGGTGGAGGCTAGACACCTGAGGCAGACCCGGGGAACAGATGGGCTAGTAATGAAGTGTGTGAAGGGGGCCCTGGAAAGTAAGAAGGGGTGCCCTTTGAGACCCATTTATAGGTCTTGAATAACAAGCTAACATATTAATGGAATTCTTTTTTTTAATGGAATTCTTTAGGAATTGGAAAGTCAATGAAAGTTTCAGAAACGTATTTCCTGGCAAAAGTGTCTAACAGAAAGGAAAAGAGAGAAGCCAGAGACTAGAAATTATGAGGTTATTGCAATTCACCAAATTGATAGGTTCTAAGAACGTAAAGGAAATGGGGCCAAGGGACAAATTCAGAAGACGGTGTGGACACAGAGGCTACAGGACTTGTAGCAAATTGTGAGAGAACAGTCAAGGTTTCAACTCCTGTGGATCTGGGGCCTACTGTTGGCTTTATACAAAACAGAAATCACAGCAGCTGAATAAAGCTCAAAGGGAAGGATGACTTTCACATCTGGACACGTTACATTCTGTGAGGCAGGGACTGTCCGGTGGAGATGGCTGAGGGCAGGCCCGGACTTCAGAGGAGAGTCCACACTGGAAGTATGCACGTCTAAATCCCTCGGAAAGAGGAAGTGGTTTGAAACCACAAGATTCGAACAGATGTCCAATAAAACAGAGACAGCTGATAGAACGTGAACCTTAGGAAGATGGCCAAGAAACCTCCAGAAAAAGAGCAGGCAGGGAGAAGAAGACCACACTGAAAAGAACAAGAGGGACAGAAAACAAGGAAATGGGAAGTTTACACAAGAAAGTCAAATTGTGCAAAAACCCCTGGGGAGAAGCATAAGGAAGAGGAGAGTGAAATGAGGTGCTGACAGATGGAACGGGAGGGCAAGACAGAACCGGGCACTGCCCTAGGCAAACCAGGACACGGGGCACCCTGATTATAACTGAACGAGTAATTGGCAAATTTCAAGAGATTTTCAACTCAACAAAATCAACTTAATTGTGACGTCTCATGGCAGAGCTGGCTATTCACTCTCTTACAGTGTGCTTTCCCGTTTCATGTTCCTGAAAGAAGACGTACATATGGAAACGGGAAAAGAACATGCAGATAAGAAATTACTAATGAACTATTTTAAACAATGAAAATAAGAAATTCATTCCTTCAGCACCAATTTATGGGGTGGTTATCATACATAAGACTGTAGATGATACAATGAAAAGCGATCTCTGCCTTTTATCTAATTAGGGAAAGAATGTGCTTATAGTTAGAAATATCAGAGGCCTTCAAATAAGATTCAGAAAGCTTAAATTGATATAGAAAATGAATTAAAGGGAAAAGAGATTTAAAAAAAATTATTATCCAAACCGAATTAAAGAACACATTTGAGAGAAGATGAGTAGGCCACTTTAAAGGAATAAAGAGTAACTTGGGCCAGATGAGACACATAAAGGAATTTTAAAGGATATATAAGCGACATAAGCTTCCGTTAACATGTTCTCATATTTTTATTAACAGCAAAAACAATAGCATGAACACCTACTGTCAGGAGAGCACTTGGTACCTGAGACATAGGAACTAATTAATTGAACATTAGGTTGCATATAACCTAAGCCCAATATATGATTTTGGAATGTTAGGATCTCTGTATTTAAAGTATAGTCCTCTGCAAATGGTTTAAATAGCCTATAAGCTGGCAGTGACTGTCCATATCACACAATTGACTAGGTTTTATAATGTATCAGTGAGTCTCACATATCCACTGGAGGTAAAAAGTAATAATCCCTACACTGTTAGGAATCCCTGATTAAAAAAAAAAAAATTGGTGGCATTAAAATAAATCGAGTCAGCAAAAATGCTTCAAACTTTCCTGACTTATTTTGGCAAAGGGTGAACAAATAAATTAAGTGACCAGTAAATACATCTGGGATGCAAAGCAGCAATGCAAATAACAATCCATTTTTTATAATTAAAGCTTAGCTAAACTATCATTTGGTCACAATGATAATTTTTTATAGAACTATAAATACCAACAAGGGATTTGTAGTGAAAAATTGCCTTGCAGCGTTTTTGAAAAAATTAATGCATATTCAATATTGATTTTGATTTGTGCATGTTAAACTGTGCCTCTCAAGTAAAATATTCTTGAAGAAGTCAATAATATGCCATAATTTCATATGACACTAATAAAATAACACAAATGACAATTCATTTTTGTTTACTTGTCTATGACTTAATGGATGGATAAATTTTGTTAAAAGAGGAAGCAAAAACTTGGTGCATAGTAGGCATATTTATAAAACAATTGTGATTGATTTTTTGGGTCACTTTCCTAAGAGAGAAAGTGAAACAATCAATCTCTTAGAATTCTTTCCTGAAAAGTGTTTTTATAGCTGTTGATATATGCTATGAATTTCAGAGGACTGAAGTCACATATATTAGGTAGTTTGTTTTGTTCCCTGATATAATAGAGTAATGGTGTTGCAAATAAAGTCCAAGGAAGCTAAAAATATGCAAAACAGTGGCATTATAATGACTTTATATGTAACACTACTAATTTTACTTACTCAAAATTGCTCAAATTAGTAACACTAAAGCTGTTTTCCTGTCCTCAAGGGATGCTAGTAAGGGAAAAAAAAACTGAACAGTGAGATAGCCAAGTGAAATCTTAGATTCAAGAAAAAACACAGAGGAAATAAGAACTATTTTCCATCGAATCCAATTTTGCTGTTCATTCATTATGAGGATTCAATGAATTAAGTACTTAGCTTCACTCAGTGTACCAATGAGATGGGCAGTAGCTGGCATGCAGAAGAAAACGCAAACAATGTACCTTAGGAAAATAAATCTGAATCGGATTCTCCCTGGTGCCTGTTATTTCCTAGTCACATTCAAATTTTTAGTAAGACACATTAACACTTTCAAAACACTAATAATCCATTTAGGCTCTGGTTGAAACATTAAAGTAACAGTTAAGGTCACTTAAACTCAACAACTTGCAGCCCAGGAGTGCCTGGAGCAATGAGAATTACTCCGAGCACTCATTCTCTGGAGAAAATACTGTTTGTCCACATTGTGAGCTTGGCTCTATTGTATACAGAGCTGGAATATTAAGCAGAATGGTAACTTAGGTGAAAGGTCAGTTATTAAAAAAATTAAAAAATTGCTGGCTGGAAAGGTTGGCTCACGCCTGTAATCCCAGCACTCCGGGAGGCCAAGGGAGGAGGATTGCTTGAAATCAGGAATTCAAGACCAGCCTGAGCAAGAGCAAGCCCCCATCTCTACAAAAAATTGAAAAATTAGCCGGGCATGGTGATGCACACCTGTAGTCCCAGCTACTCGGGAAGCTGATCCAGGAGGATCACTTAAGCCCAGGAGTTTGCACTTGAGTTTGCAGTGAGCTATGATGATGCCACTGCACTCTAGCCAGAGCGACAGAGTGAGACTCTGTCAAAAAAAAAAAGTTTATTAGAATTGGCTCATCTATTAACAACAGGACTTAAACAAAAGTCCAGCCCCTTCTTGCTTTATTGGAGTCTTCCAGAAAAAGAAAAACCCAAATTAGTAAATTAGTTATCTAAATTAGTAAATCGTTTCATCACCATATAAAAAATTTCAACTCAAAATGGAGCATAGAAATAAAACTGAGAACTAAAACTATAAAAGTTCCAAAAGAAAATTTAGGAAAAAAATCTTTGTGACTTTAGGTTAGGCAAAGATTTCTTAGATATGACACCAAAAGCATAATCTGTAAAAGAAAAAAAAATGATAAATTGGACTTCATCAAAATTAAAATCTTCTGCTCTTTGAAAAATACTGGTAAGAAAAGAAAATACAAATCATAGATCTGGAGAAAATATTTGCAAAATATTTAATATATATTTTATAAATAACTTATTTCTAAATATATAAAGAATTCTTAAAGCAATAAGAAAACAACCCAATATTTTGAATGCACAAAAGATTTGAACAGATATTCACCAGAGAAGATGTACTGATTCCAAATAAGCAGAAGAGAAGATGCTACACAATAGTAGGCATCAGGGAAATGCAAGCTAGAGCCACAGTGAGATACTACTACATACCTATTAGAATGGCTAAAATTTAAAAGACTGACCATACTAAGTGTCCACAAGAATATGGAGTAACTAGAATTTTCACACACTGCTGATGGGAAGGTAAAATGATACGACCACTTCAAAAACAGTTTGGCAGTTTCTTAAAATGTTAAATAGACACCTGACACATGGTCCAGCCATTGTACTCCTGGATATTTCCCCAAGAGAAACGAAAGCACATGTCAATACAAAAACTTGTAGGAGTGTTTTTAGTAGCTTTATTTGTAATAGCTAAAGCTTAAAATAACTCAAATATCCCTCAACAAATGGTAGTATATCCATGCAATAGAATACTGGTCAGCAACAAAAAGATATACTACTGATACATGCAATGACATGCGTAAATCTCAAAATAATTATGCTGAGTAAAAGAAGGCAGACAAATAAGAATACTGCTATATGAGTTCATTTGTATAAAATTCTAGAAAATGCAAACCAATCTAGAGCCACAGAAAGTAGATCAGTGGTTGCCTGGGACAGGGTAGAGAGAGTAGGAGAGTTTGGGAGGGAAAGAATGAGGAAAGATTACAAAAGGGAATGAGGAAATGAATGGGCATTAGAGACATGTTCAGCATCTTGATTGTGGCGATGGTTTCACAGGTTAAAACATCTCAAATAGTATAATTTATATATGTAACTTACTGTATGTCAATCAAACCTCAAAAAAGCCATTTAAAAAAATGAAAGACATTTGCACTGATACAGAAGAAATTTAATAGAAAACAATCATATATTTAAAAAGAAATATTCTCAATTCCTCTTACCCTGCTCTAATCACTACCTCATAGCACTCACCACCTCTAACATACTGTGATTTACTTAACACTGACGTTCATTGCCAGTTGGTCTTCCTCGACTGGAATGTAAGCTACATGAAGGTAGAGATCTTTGTTCTCTTCATTGATGTTACTTTTTTTTGCTTTAATGAATGTAAAGCTCATTGAAGTGAGAGTAAAGAAATTCCATTGACTGCAAATAATTGCTGTCACTGGAGCATTAGGAGCATGCAGGATAAATGCAGAAGGTAAAATTAGATTTGTAAAGGCTCCTTCCATGCCCTGAAAAAGAGTGGCAACAAGTGAAGAATGACAGATAAGATTTACACATGGAGTGAGCATGAGTATGTTTGCAAATTACACACTCTAGCAATAATGTGGATCGGCCATCCCCAACTTTCAGAGTTCACCAAAATTCTTTTGCACTTCTGAGTGCAATAGAAATTTAGTTGCTCAGAGTACAGACTCTGGAACAGATTGCCTGGGTTTAAATGCATTTCTACCAAGAGCTGTAGGACTTGGAGCAAACTACTCAGACTCTTCTGCTTCGTTTGTAAATAAAACAGATTGTTTTAAGACTTAAAGAGTCTAAATAAGTAAAACACTTAGAACAGTGCGTGGATATAGTAAGTACTGCATAAATTTTTTCATAGTGTTATTTATTGTGCAATGACCATGAGCAAAATTTTTATTCTCTTAATGATTTCTTCTTATACACTGGTGAAAAGAATCCCTATTCAATAGTGGTGCTGGGAAAATTGGATACCCACATGTAGAAGATTGAAACAGGGTCCTTATCTCTCATCACTCACAAAAATTAATTCAAGATGGATAACAGACTTAAATCTAAGACATGAAACCATAAGAATTCTAAAAGAAAATGTAGGAGAAACTCTTCTAGATATCAGCCCAAGTAAAGAATTTATGCAAAAGACCCCAGTGGCGATCATGGCAACAATAAAAATTAATAAATGAGATTTGATTAAACTAAAAAGCTACTGCACAGGTTAAAAAACAATCAACAGAGCAAATGGACAACCTACAGAATGGGAGAAAATATTTGCATGCTATACATCCTCTAAAGGGCTAATAACCAGAATCTACAAAGAACTCAAGCAAAAGCAGCAAGAAAAAATCAAACAACCCCATTAAAAAATGGGCAAAAGACATGAGCAGAAGCTTTTCAGAAGAAGATAGACTAATGATCAATAAACATATTAAAAAATGCTCAATGTCTCTAATCATCAAGGACATGCAAATCAAAACCACAATGAGATATCACCTAACTCCAGTGAGAGTGGCTCTTATCAAAAAGTCCCAAAACAACAGATTCTTGAATTGATGCAGAGAGAAAGGAACTTACATACTCTTGGTGGGACTGCAAACTAGTGCAACCTCAATGGAAAATAGTATGGAGATTCCTCAGAAAACTAAAAGTAGACCTACCATTTGATCCAGCAATCCCACTACTGGGTATTTACTCAAAGGAAAAAAAAGTCATTTTTTCAAAAGGATACTTGCACTCAAATGTTTATAGCAGCACAATTCATAATTGCAAAGATGCAGAATTAACCCAAGTGCCCATCAATTCATGAGTGAATTAATAGAATGTGGTACATATACACCATGGAGTACTATTCAGCCATAAAAAATGAATTAATACCTTTGGCAACAATCTGGATGGATCTGGAGACCATCCTTGTAAGTGAAGTATCACAAGAATGGAAAAACAAACACCACATGCACTCACTATTAAATTGGAACTAACTGATCAGCACTCATGTGCACAAATGGAAGTAAAACTCAACAGAAATCATGTGGGTGGGAGGGAGGTGGAGGGGATGGGTGAAATCATACTTAATTGGTACAGTGTGCACTATCTGGGTGATGGGCACGCTTATAGCTTTCACTCAAGTAGTACAAAAGCAATCCATGTAACCAAACATTTGCACCTCTGTAATATTCTGAGATTTAAAAAATATGAAGAGAAAAAAATAGTTTCTTCAACAAGTAACATTCAAGTTAATCAGGTCAGAAATCCTCTCACAGATAATAGATAATTTTTAATGCTGAAAGAACAAAAATATTTCACAGATCTTTTGTTAAATTGTAAAACTATAATTACATCTTTCCTCCAATAGTTTTCAATTTTCTAAATAGAGTCTTTTATGCTTAAATATTTGTGGTATTTTCATATATTTGAAATTAGCAAAGCTTAAAGACCTTATCATTCAATCTAACACTTCAAATAATAAGTGTTCTGTTGTGTTTTGACTTTACTTCTGTCTCAGATTTCCACAAATTCCAATCTTGATGAGCAATATTCATTAAAGTACCCATTGCTTATTTTATTATCTATAGTTTAGATGTCTTTCCATTCAAACAAAGAGGCAGATTGTCTTCTAAGTGAGACACCTGGAAGGTGTGTGAAGTACAAAGGCCATGATTCAAAAGTCTGCAGCGCAGTCAACAAGCAAATTACTTTTGCATGTGATAGGAGACTGTCAGCTTCAAACACGAAACATTCTTTGGGAAGATTAGTCCAAATTACGTTTTATTACCTTGGCCCACATGAATGGCCTAAACTTCATCTACTTCTTATTCTAATGGAATTCCAACTGGGGCATTAATATATTGTTTATGACATGTTTGCAGTTCTTGTGTTATTGGCATGCATTCATGAGAGAAGCTTCAAACAGTATCAGATAACAGTGAGCTGGATGTTGGATGTTGTACAGCACAGGGGATTTTATCATCTTGTTGAACCAGTGGCAGTGATTAAATTAAACTGTCTGAACAAAGCTTTTGCATGTCAGACTGTTGAATGGCAAAATGAAAGAGTGACACACTTCAAAGATCAGAGAAAGGGAGAGAGAACTAGAAAAACATAGTTATGTAACTCCTTACTTATGGCATTAAGAAACAAAATCAACGCTTAAGAACATTTTACTTCATCTTTCAGCTTTTCAGTATAATTTCATTCATTTTCTGAGTACCTCTCCCCATAGTCTTTATCACATTACACATTTAATTTCACTTAGAACATAGAATGATGACATAGTTTGCAGCTTTTACTTTTGTCCTGTTTCTTTCTGAAAGGAGGGTTTTAAATTGTTTAATTTTTAATTGTTCTCTAAATATTTCCAAATGAGATATTTTAGGAAGAAAATCCTAGGGAAATTAAGATGTTTCCATAATTTACAGGCACAATTCTTATTTGGAAAGAAAAACACAAGGGTGTTTTCTCCCCACTTCGAGAACAAAATTCAAATTTTGAAATAAAAATGTAATACAATAGAACTAATCTAAAATCATTTTTATAAACTGAAATATTGTGATATATGAACTCTCTGAGGAAGTTCATTAACAAAAGTTTCAGTATCTAAACGTATCTGAAATACAAAGCATCCTTTATAGGAAGCCACATGTTTTCCATCCATGAGAATCAACAAACTGTTCTGACATTTATTTATTATTATCTTTTGTTAGTAAAAAAAAAAAAAAAACGATTTGTTAGTATTAAGAAAAATGTTATTTCCTCTCAAACAAAATAAAACTGGGAAAAAATCCAGAAAAAGCAAATTGAGTTTTAGTGCGGTTTCCATTATAAAATCTACATAGCTTCAATTCTAAACTACTGGCTAGATTGGTGCTTTCCTTTTTTATTAAAGACTCTAAGTCAACTTTTCAGAAACATTTAAGAAACTTCAGTGTGTCACAGTAGTTACAAAAGATAGGTTTTCAGATGTTATTACCCCTTGTAAATTTATCATTTTCTATTTTTACTTCAGTTTGATTTATATAATTTCCAGAACTATCAAATAATGCCCATTTTGAAGTAAATGCTGGTTTTTAATAATGTATCTTTGTAATTTAATTGTTCTTTTTAATTTATTATGAAAGATAACAAGATCCATTGCTCAATGACAGTCACTAAAATTGTAAAATACAAAGTGTTTTAAATTCAATTCCACTTGAGATGTTGAGTGGCAGAAAAAAGAATCATAGAAAAAATGAAAACAAAATCAACCTGTCCCCTTAGAACATTTCACTGTGAATAACCACATGAATATATGTGCTTTACCAATTTACTTAGTTTTTTCTTTAACCTGCTAAGTCTCCAGGATAGGCTGAATGTAATATATGAAATATGAGATAAACAACAGAGGACAATCAGGATTGTGTACAGATATAACAAAAGGTTAACTCTGAGTTAGTTATGTGGATTAATTCTAGAATTGGGTTAGAAACACTCTTATTTAGAAATTTATGGACAGGGCATAAAAATTTTTATAAACTTCTTCAGAGTTTCATTTATAAAACTGTGTTTTCAGAGTATATATTTTCTGTTAAAATATCATTAAGCAGTGATTATGCCAATTTTTAACATTTTCTATTCTATAGAATATTAATGTTTCTGTTTATCAAAGGCATTCTTTCACTTTCTGTGTATTCAAAGCTATATACAATCTAAAAAACAAAAATGTGTATAGACTTTAAATAATATGTTGTGAGTTATATAAACATTAACATTTATACTCTAAAAACAAAAAATAAACTTCTCTATTTCTCTCTGCACTTTACAAAAATTCATGAATTAGACAATGAAATAAATCTCTGGGAAGTCATAAAACCAGAAAATGTTTAGTGTAAAGTACCTAGTGAAAAATATAATAAAATTAGACATGAATAATAAAATTTATATAAACATTCAATAAGCAGGAAATTCTAAAGTACTCCCTAAGTGAATCGTGTTTCAAATAAAAAGCTATAATGAGAGCATCACGGGTCAAAACTCATGAAATATCTCTGAAGCAGAACTTTCAAAACAAAATTATAATCGTGGATGTTTATATAATCCGAGAAAGAAAAAAAACTTAGACACACAAATTAAATGAGCACTCAACTGAAGATGTTAGAGAAAAAACAAAAATATCTAAAGAAAATAAAAAAGGATTAATGAATGTAAATTCAAAAATTAATGAAATAAGACCAGAACACTTTAGAATTAATAATTTCATCTATAAATTGATACTTGAAAAGGTCAATAAAATGGATACTCTCTTGAGAAGTTTATTTAAGAAGAAGACAGAAAGAATACAATGTTAAAAATCAAAGAAGATCTATAAGCAGAAATCAAAATCACAAATTACAATATAAGGAAGTAGAGTGAATTCAAATTCCAAAAGCCAAAAAATATATATATATATATTGATTTTACTACACAAAAATTTAAAACTTTTCTTTGGCAAAAAATATATTCAACAAATTTAGAAAATAACTTACAATCTTGGAGAAATATTTGTGACATATGTGAAAGGTGAAATAAGTAAAACGGTAATTAGAAAATCCCAAAAGAAAAAATATGGCTATAAAGCTTTAAAAATATGACTTCTCTTTGACCTAACAGTTCTATTTTTAGTAATTTATCCTATAAAAATCTTTGAAATGATAGTCAGTGTCCATTGTAATTAATTTGTAAAATAGAAAAATGAGAAGCAACTTATGTTTATTGGTGAAAAAAATAATCGTAGTACAAACATACAATGAAAAAATACACAGTTATTAACCCAAGTGCTCATCAATACATAAGTGGATTAATAAAACGTGGTATATGTATACTATGGGGTACTACGCAGCCATAAAAAAATGGTGAACTAATACCTTTTGTAACAACCTGGATTGAACTAGAGACCATTCTTCTAAGTTAAGTGTTGCAAGAATGAAAAAACAAATACCACACGTACTCACTATTAAATTGGAACTAATTGATCAACACCTATGTGCACACATGGTAGTAAAACTCAACGGAAACCAAATAGGTGGGAGGGGGGAGGAGGAGACAAGTAAATTTACACCTAACAGGTCAATGCATGCTACCTTGGTGATAGGCATACTTATAACTTTGACTCAAACTGCACAAAAGCAAATCATGTAATCAAAACGTTTGCACCCCCATAACATTCTGAAATTTAAAAAAAGAAAAAATTCACAGTTATTAAAGGAGTTAAGAAAGAGGTAAAAAGCCAATTGTTTAATGGGGAGTAATAGGGGAATGCAAGTTACAGAACAGAATGTAGAATATGATTAAAATTATGGTTTTGAAAAACTGAGGTAAGGGAACATGAGGTATACAGACAAGGGCCTGGAAGAATATATGCCAATCTAGGACAGTCATTTGCCACGGAATGACATTTTGGTCAACAAGAAACTGCATATACGATAGTGGTCCCATAAATTCTAATGGAACTGACAAATTCCTATCACCTAATGACATCATAGCCATCACAAGATCATAGCACAATGAAGTACCTTTTCTATGTTTAGGTATGTTTAGATACACAAATACTTACCATTGTGTGACAACTGCCTACAGGATTCAGCACAATAACATGTTGTACAGGTTTGTAGTCTAGGAGCACTAGACTATATACCATACATATAGCCTGGGTGTGTAGTGGGCTATATCATCAAGGTTTGTGTAGATCTGTATGCTGTTTGCACAACAAAACACCTCAGGACACATTCTTTAGAACAAATCCTCATCATTAAGTGACACACTACTTTTTTTTTTTATTTCAGCATAATATGGGGGTACAGATGTTTAGGTTACGTGTGTTGCCCTTGCCCCCCCTCCCGCCCTCAGTCCAAGTTTCAAATATGTCCATCCTATTGACACACTACTTTTAACAATGGTTATCACTGGGAATTGGGGTATGATTTCAAAGCTTCAGTTTTCTTTTATTTAATGTAGTTTCCTTTTTTTTCCCATGATGCTGTCTCGTTGAGGAAACCCATACCACTTGTCCTGTAGAATGTTCCACCTTTGGGTCATTAATTTGTAGTATTATATAACTGTTTCCTCTGTCTTCTCTGTTTTTGTAACTGAAAGTAAGTCTGAAATCCTGACTAGACATTCATAGTAGACCTTTTTGGTGAAATATAGGCAGTTTTCTCTGGGGAATAAGATTATAGTTAGGGTACAGGAGAATATAATAATATTTATTTTCTGTGATACACATTTCAATATTATTTGGGTTTTTACAGTAAACAAATACCTATGCAATGTCTCTAAAAATAGACATTTGCATTGCTGCAGAAGAAATTTAATAGATAACAGTCATATATTTAAAGAGAAAAAGCAAGCTGCAAAGTAAATAACGTGTTTCTTTTTATAAAAAAAGGTTGTACATGTGCATTTATGTGTGTATGTGTACACACATATCCATGTAAATATTTACCAAAAATGATGAAAAATATATTAACAAAGGTTACCTTTGAGGATGGGATTATTGATTCTCTATATTGTCTCATTTTTGCTCTTGTTTAATCTCTATGTTTTTCTCCTTAAGTATGTATTGCTTTTGTAAAAGGTTAAAATTTATGATTATTTCATGAAACTAATTATTTTTGATATTAAAAATGGTAACTTCTTGCAATGAGAAAGAAGAAGGAACAGCAGAAGAAGTAAATGTAAGAAACTCAAAAACAGCAGTGTTAGAAGCAATGGCCTGGTTCTCCAAAAAAGTACCAAATTATATTCTCTATAAGAAAATACTTATTTTCTAAAGCTGTGCATTCTTAGAAAATGTGTTCCTAAATGTGTCCTCATAAAGCAGACCATATTTTGCAGTCTTCATTATAATTGTGTTTAGGGGCAGCAGACAGGGAAATATATTCCTCAGAACTTTGCTGAACAAATCATAACTATGACCAAATTTCATTAAAATTATAGCAACAACCATGACCTTCTATAATAATTTAAAATATAAAATTATTAATATATTCTAAGTAGTAAAGAAATGAACATGAATATTAGCAAACAAGGGCCCTGGAACTATATAAATCAACACATAAAATGTATTAAGTTATAAATTAGACCTTTTTATCCTTTGTTTTGTTGGTTTTGTTAAACAATTTTTCATAAACATCTCTTTGTGTCAAGCAAAAGTATTCAAATCATTCTAACCAACTAAGAAGTTCTTGGCGTGGAGACCATTCATGTAAGTAACTAGGCATTGCAATTAAATCTTGTAAGTATCCTTTTTAAATCTGGAGATATGAGGTCTTGGAAAGAACAAATACATAAATCTTTTTTCTCTTTTTCTTCTTTTCTTGATTTATCTTTTCTAGCCTTAATAATAGTGCAAGCTTAAATGGGAAAAGGTATCTTCAAAAGGCGTTCTAAGGGGTAGAGAAAGTCACAAAACTTTGTCTTATTAATAATGGTCTGAGTTAAAGCAGGATTGGTGGTATCGATCAATTGTGTCAATAAATAAGTTCAAGAGACTTTTACAGTCATCTCCCTCTTTCTACTACTTCTTTAGAATTACCCAACTGAACAAATAAATAATGTGTGAAATGAAGTGTGAGTGTTTTCAAGTAATAAATGGAGAAATTCTAAATAGTAAAAATAAAATTGGTCGGTATACTTAAACATTTACATTCCCAATGGTTAAAATTTGTTTTTTAAATCCTAGGAAATCTGAAACATAATCTCTGCTTTCAAGGATCTCTTTCCTGTCCTAAATGAGATAATGAAGTAAACCAACCATTTATTGCTGGCTCTCTCTACCATTTTGCCCAGGGATGAAATCATAAAATGCACATGAAAGCACCTACTTCAGAGCTTTGCTTATGTGGGGAAGCCCTCAGCGTGTTGGTTTCCTTTTCCCTTGTACTTCTGGTTCAAAGAACAGTAAGTCGCATATCATAGTCATTCTTAACTGATTGATACTAAACTTTAGAATAAAATTTATATAAGTATAATACTATTCAGCATACAAAGGAATGAAGTCATGACACCTGCTGCAATATGGATGAACCTTGAAAACCTTATGTTAAGTGAAATAAGCCACACAAAAGGACAAATATTGCATGATTTCACTTAGATGAAATATCTACAATAGGCAGAGACAGAAAATAGATTAGAGGTTATCAGGGACTAGGGATAGGGAGAACGGGGCATTATTTTTTTAATAATAATACTTTTTTAAATTTTAATAATAATTTTTTAATAAGTTCTCATTAGGATGATGGAAAAATTTTGGAAATGGTTAGCAGTACTGATTATACAACATTGTGAATGTAATTAATGCTACAAATTTGTACACATAAAAATGGTTAAAATTGTATATTTTATGTTCTACATATTTACCACAATAAAATTTTTAAAACATGAGTATAGTCCACAATTCTTTATCTATAATTCCAAAATCTAAAAATATCTGAAAACTGAGATTTGGTTTTTAGAACTTATTTGATGGCAGAATCTCACTTGATCTGAACTCGTTCAGCTGAAAAACGTAATCTATGTTGAAGTGGGTCTATTCCGTGTTTATTTAACCTACTTGGTGCTAATATCCGTTTGTTTCGCTGCATAAATATTAACATGTTTGATTATAGGATGCTATCCTGAACCCCACTGGGATGTTTTTTATATATGGTATATGTTTCTTTTTATCTTTTTACAATTTAAAATGTTCAGAATTTGAAAGCACAAAAGATTCCTTGAAATATTTTCAAACAAAACCTGTAGAAAGTTTTGTGTCCTCAGCTGGTCATTATCTCCATTTATGATGGAGATATAAGAGATGGAGATATAAGATAGCAAGAAGATTTTTTTACCCTCGAATTGTAATACCATCTTGGAGAGAGAGTTTTTCCCAATTAAAGGCTTTTGAAATGATGCACAAACTAGAACCAAAAAGCTCACAGAGGTGTTATTACCACAATATTTAGTGCATTATCTGGAATGTAAAAAAATTATAATCAACCTAGAAATTCATTAAAGTGGATAGAATATTGTTCAGCAGTTTAGAAATATAATGTTAGATACTTATTGACAAGGAGAGATATTCATGGCTTATTACAAGACTAAACACAACTTGCTCAACAATATGTATCATATGATCCTATTTTTGTAAGAAAAAATTGTGTGCGTATTTGTATACACATGCATATATTTAATTATGGTATATGAATAGACAAAAGGGTAGAATGATAAGCACCCTGTTGTTAACAGTGATTATCTCTGGGAGATTAAAACTGGAGAGTCCATTAGTCATCTATTGCTAAAAACAAAGCATCCCAAAACACTGCAGCTGAAAATAACAAACATTTATTATCTCACAGTTTCTGTGGATCAGAAACCAGGGAGCAGCTTAGCTGAGTGGTTCTAGCCAGAGTTTCTCATAGAGTGTAACCAAGGTGTTGGCTGGGTCACCTCAAGGCTCAGCTGGGGGAGGACCCACTGTTGGCTGGCTTCAGAAGATCCACTGCCAAGCACACGCATTCTCCAGGGCTGCCTCAGTTTACCATATGGTCCCTCATCTCCCAGGATCTCTCTTCTCCATCTAGACTCTCCAGATAGTGAGTTTGCCTTTTCAATTTTTTTAATTAAAGGCTTTATTTTTTGAATAGTATTTTCAGGTTCACAGCAAAATTGAGAGGACCATACTGAGATTTCCTACATCTCCTCTGCCTCCGTAAAGCACAGCCTCCTCCACTATAACCTCTGCCACCAGAGTGATGAACTTGTGACACCTGATGAACCTGTATTGACTCATCGTTATCACCCAAAGCCCATAGTTTACATTAGGGCTCACGCTCGGGATTGTACATTTCATAGGTTTGGACATAACATATATCCACCAATACAGTATCTTACAGAGTAGTTTCACTGCCTTAAAAATCCCCTGTGCTCTGCCTTGTCACCCTGCCCTTCTTCCTACTTTCTAGCAACCACTGACCTTTTTTACCAACTCCATAGTTTTGCCTTTTCCAGAATGTCATATGGTTGGAGTTACAAATATGTAGCCTTTTCAGATCAGCTTCTTTCCCCTAGTAATATACATTTAAGGTTCCTCCATGTCTTTTCATGGCTTGATAGCTCATTTCTTTTTAGCACTGAATGATATTCTACCACCTGTTTATCCACTCACTTACTGAAGGATATCTTGGTTAGTTCCATTGGCAATTATAAATACAGCGGCTATAAACATCTGTGTGTAGGTTTTTGTGTGGACGTGTGTTTCCAACTCCCTTGGGTAGATAACAAGGAGCAAGACTGC
Source organism: Avahi laniger (assembly GCA_963575035.1). Taxonomy (NCBI): domain Eukaryota; kingdom Metazoa; phylum Chordata; class Mammalia; order Primates; family Indriidae; genus Avahi; species Avahi laniger. Next base: position 53,711 of record CAUYSK010063125.1, read on the forward strand.
TGGGTCGTATGGTATAAATACGTTTAGTTTTGTAAGAAACTGCCTTCCAAGTGTCTGTACCATTTTGCGTGGATGTGGCTAACTACTCTTATAAACTTACATAGGATTTTTTAAAAATTTGACAACCACTGAAATGTATCTTATGCAAATACTTTGTATAATTCTCAAATAAGTAGATTGATAATATTTTTAGTAAGCAGTTTCCATTATTCCAGGGCAAATTGAGATGAATGAACATCTAGTAAGTAATGAGTGATATAGATGTGTGTATATACACATAAATCAATTCAGAAGAGACTTTTTAATCATTTTAACTATTACAAGAAATTTACATTATGATTAGGGATTATTATTAGGAATACAATAACACACAAACAGAAGTTTTCATCTCTCTGGGAATTTAGAAACATTTAATATCTAATTATCCTTGTATCTACTGGAGGTTACACTTTTTACTCGGTGTTTTAAATAATATGATATTTCATCAAAATGCTTTCTTTAAAATAGTCTGCGATGGCTTTTCTGGAGAGGCAGTTTGGAGTGGTGCTTAAGAGCATAGACTCTGGAGACAAGTTTCCTGAGTTCAAATCCCAGCCCAGCCATTTCCTGTAGGCAAGTTACTTAGCACTGTATGTGTCAGTATTCTCATTCACATGGGGGGTAGAATTATAATAATAGTACATACCCTCATAAGATTTTCATAAGGATTAAATGATTTAACACCCACAAAACTCTTACACTAATACCTTGCACATAGTAGTCACTCAATAGTTGTCAGACATTATCATTATTGTTATTCTTTACAACTGACTTATGAGGATGGTTAACATAAGCAGATTAAACTTGAGAACACTTTGTTTCCAAATTAGAATGTCTGGCCCCAAAAGAAAAAGTATTGTCAATGGTGGATAGGATCCAGAAAAGCCCACAAACGTCCCTTTTACCCATGATGTCACTGAGATAGTGCCAATTATACTTCCCACCCCTGCATTCTCTGAGTCCCTCTAAGCTCTGGGGGGGCAAGTTACAAAGTATGGTAGGTATTCTGGGTGTCACTAGCCACATTAGGTAACACTAAGGAGTTATGGAGAAGACGTAACTGGGGATTGTCAAGGGCAACACAGCTCCAGCACAGGGAATGGGAAGATTCTTCCTCCTGATGCTTGAAGAAGGCTCAAAGCCCAAGACCCCATGGATGTCAGTTGCAAGTAAAGATTCCAGGGTCCAAGTATAGTAGCATATTAATTATGTTTAAACATCATGTACTTTACTAAAGTGTGTGCCAGCACTATAGTTTTCAAGATAAGAAAAGTAAGTACCAAAAGTCCCCGTTCAGAATTATTTTTCAGACAAAAAGTGGATCTACGTGAGTAAAGATGAAAAGAACACGTTTTCTCTGACGGCAGTAAAAGGCTTCAAACAGTGTTATGAATGGAGGAAAAAGGGGGGAGAGTCCAAGCAGCTTCTGGGTTTGGCACTTGGCCTCCTTAGATTTCAAGGTAATGCTTCCTAGACAGAGTAACATTTGGTCACACTTTTGCCTTCTCCATTTTTCTCCAATCTTTTGAAGAAGGAGCCTCCCTGGACCAAATGACATATTATGAACATACAATGCGGCCCAGAGATGAGAAAGCATCTGGGCTTTTGCACATGTTTCCTCTGGACTCTTTTTTTCAAACCAAATCTCTGTGTACATGGCCAAGCTGATCTTCAGGTTTTATTTAGAAATCACTGGCTCCAGAAAACAATTTTGCAGATCCTTCCAAAATAGGTATGTGTTTGCCTCCCTTATGGCAGTTATGCACTGAATTGGAATGGCTTGTTTTTAGTCTTTGTTAGTTTGTGAGCTCCTCAAGGAGAAAGTGTCCAACTCATCTTTGTACCTGCAGTGCCATGTGTCACGCCTTGCATATAGGAGATACTCAATAAACACAGGTTAAGTGAATGAATGAACAGAAGCAATGACTTCAGGGAGGTGAAAAGATAGTTCTTCAATCCTTTTTTGCTCTCCTTGTTTTGCTTTGACTTGGACCTAAGTGCACCCTGATCCTTTGTCCCTGCAGAAGAAAGGGGAGCTAATGTGAGGTCCAGAGAAGAAGTGGGCATGAAGCTGGCTGGTAAGAGCCAGTTTGGATCCAGGCTTTAAAAGGTGACATGAAGACAGCCTTACGGCTGTCTGTGTTATCTAGGCAAGTTGACGGTATCAGGAAATCAGAAGCATCAGAGCAAAATCTCTAACTGGGAAAAGAGCCGGCATCTATTAGTAGTTAGCTGTTCATTCTTTGAGGAATGAGAGCACAGAGCTAGGCAGATGTTGTGGACGGAATGTTTGTGTCTTTCCCCACTCCCTCAATGCACATGTTGAAACCCTTACCACCAATGTGATGGCATTAGCAGGCTTTGAGAGGTGATTAGGTCATGAGAGGGGAGCCCTCCTCTTTGGGATCAATGCTCTTATAAAGAGACCACAGAGAGCTCTCTTGCCCTTCCTGCCATGTCAAAATACATATGACAAGAAGTCAGCAGTCTGCAGTCCAGAAAAGAGCCCTCAGAAGAACTCAACCGTGCTGGCACCCTGATCTCAGACTTCTGGCCTCCAGAACTGTGAGAAATAAATGTGAGTTGTTTATAAGCCCCCCACACACACACACACACATTCTATGGTATTCTGTTACAGCAGCCCAAACAGACTAAGACGACAGATACACAGTTGCAGATCAAATAGGGAGTGAAAACCCAAACAGTGGACACTCCCTTAAAGCTCACTTTTACAGGGCAGATCTGTCCTTCACTGCCACACTGGATAAGTGTGAACTGGGAAGAAGGAAGGAGCACTCTTAAGAGTGGAAAGAAAGCCGGGCTATGCTCTGGGTAAGTCCTCTTCCCGCCCGCTAAGCAGGTCATCTGTGAGACTCAGCTGAAAACATCCAGGCGAAAGGGCAGAGAAGCTGCCCGCTCCTTGTTATCATTGTTGTTGCTGTTAAAAATAGCGTTAGGTCATCCAGTGTATTTATGGAAGGAGTTGGTTTCAGAATTAGAGATAAGCAAATACCACTATATTCCATTTATGGAAATCAGAGCTGAGCAGTTAAATGCCACTAAAAGAGACAGTTTTCTAGCTCAATAGAACCAAGGAAGTCTCAGCTTTTAAACTCGGTTTTATCAGATGGAAGGAAGTAATATTGGAGAATGGGGAGATTAAATGTCAAGACTAAGGCCGTATCTACATACAGCAATCAAATCAGGCAAAGTGCAGTGAACACAATATATTGTGTTGCCTCTATGAAGAAGCCGTGCAGTGATCAACCACTTCAATTGTGCTGTGATGTAACTCAGTCTCAGAAACAACCTGGTCGGCTCTACAACAATCCAGCGACTTGGGTTATGATCCTAAATTCAGTGCCTTTGGTCTTCCTTTAAAATTTCATAAGGAAACACAATTCAGTTAAAATGGTCAAATCTCTTGAAGATTAAAAAATTACTTAAAATATAGGATTTCTGTGAACCGTTGTCGCTTTCTAAAAATGACTGCTTACTTAAACATGTTCATTATGGTTTACATTTTTATTTTAATTAGTAACATTTTCCCATGTTATGCATTTTTCTTCAAGTATATAGTTTTATCATGCTTGCCAAATTGCCTAATAAGCAAGATGTTGGTTTTTGCTACATTTTTGCCTACCTTTTTATGTAGCATGATATACACAGAGTTTTCATACATAGCATAATAGCAGGAGCAAATGTCCAACAACTAATAATAACATATACGACCATAATTGTGAATTGACCACTTAAATAAACATCAATTATCCCTTTTCTTTTCCCTTTTTTATGAATTTAGAGTTTAAATTAATCTTATTGCCTTGGATGTCAACCCTTCATTTCTTCTCTAGTCCTAATCATCTTGCTTTTCCTATTTTCTCACTTCCCTATATGTATGCAAAGGAAATTCATATTAAGAGCTAGGATTTATTGAATGCTCTTTGACTCTAAGAACTGTGTCATTTTGTCTTTCTTTTTCTTTTTGTTTCCTTTTTTCTTTTTTTGAAGCAGGGTCTTGCTCTGTTGCCCAGGCTGGAGTGCAGTGGCACAATCATAGCTTGCTGCAGCCTCAAACTCCTGGACTCAAGCTATCCTCCTGTCTCAGCCTCTCAAGCAGCTGGGACTACAGGTGTGCACCACTGTGTCCAGCTAATTTCTCTTATTTTATGTAGAGATGAGGGTCTCCCTATGTTGCTGAGGCTGGTCTCAAACTCCTGGCCTCAAGTGATCCTCCTGCCTTGGCCTCACAAAGTGCTGAGACTACAGGCATGAGCCACCATGCCTGGCCTGTGTCATTTTTTTGACTAATCATATCTTTTTCCCAATAACCTATAGCTACTATTTTTACCATCTCTATGTAAGACATGAGAAAACTAAGAGTGACCAAGAGTTAGCTATTTACTCAAGTTCACACAGGTAGGATGTTTAGATTATTGTTCAGCAAATATTCTCTTCCCTTCCCACAGTATGCAGAATAGACTTTACCGCATTCTTGATATTATATTTGGCCATAGGATTCGCTTGGGTCCACGGATGTTAACAGACGTGACCTGAGCAGAGGCTTTAAGTGTGCCCAGTGAGTTTGGCTTGTCCCTTTCATACTGGTGACATGCTTCAGATGGATGGTACCCTTTCAGCGTAGGCCACATGATGCAATACATAGAGCAGAACTCCTGCCTTTGGAAGCTGCTGATCCCAGAAGTATCAAGACACATTGTGTAAACCCAAGTTAAACCTGTAGCCTAGAACCCGGAGCCTAGCAGAGCCAAGTTACCACTGACTTGCAGACATGTGAGCAGTGGAATCAATTACAGTTGTTTTATGCCACTAAAATCGTGTGTACATTGTTGCTATGGACTGAATGTTCGTCTACCCCTAAAATTCATATGTTGAAGTCCTAATCTTCAATGCGATGGTATTTGGAGATGGGGCCTTTGGGAGATAATTAGGTCACAAAGGTAGAGCCCTCATGAATGGGTTGTGTGCACTTACAAGAAGAGACACAAGAAAGAAGATCTCTCTCTCCACCATACAAGAATACAGCAAGAAGGCTGCCATATGCAAAGCAGGAAGAGAGCCCTCACCAGGAATCAAATGGGCCCACACCCTGACCTTGGACTTCCCAGCCATCAGAACTGTGAGAAATAAATTTCTATGGTCTATGGCATTTTGTTATAGTACCCCAAGCTGACTAACACATTCATTGTGCAGCATTATTGAGGTAATATTGTAAGTTGCAGAGCTGGTATTCAAACCTATATTTACTGGATACCAAGACAGGAGCACTCACTTCTTACCAATATTGCCTGCCTGTGAAATGGTGGAATAGGGAATTGAACACAACACGTGAGGCTCCAAAGTCTGAGAAATACAGGCTGAATGATTTTAAGAGGCACAGGGAAGGTAACCCAGGACGAAAAAAAAGGGAAGCGCTGGGCCTGGGAAGTGTGTGGGGAAGGAAGATAATCCACATGACAAAGGCCTCTTCCTCTGCATGCTCAGACCCCACACCCACGTCTCTTCTTCCACTCTCTCCACCCAACCTTCCCCTCTGGGGTGTCCGGAACCAATACATGTGCTGGTCCAAGGAAAGCAAACTACTCTAGAACTGCTGTTTTACATATATTTTTCTCATCTTTCATTTAAAAGGATTAAAGAGTATTTCTCACATTTCCACCAGTCACAAGGATCCAGAAAATCATTTGTGAATCACTATTTAACAAATGCTCAAATATAAGTGGATTTTTTTTGATAGCAGTATCACTTTCTGATGGGATAGAGATTGCAACAGTGGTTTTCATTAAAAAGCATCCTTGGTACTTTTTATGGAAAAAATTATTAGCACTTGTCTTTTGGCAAAATTCCAAGCCAAGCAATTATATCATACTTGTTCATGCCCCTCCCATGATTTCAAATGTCATTCTTCTTGCTTCCTTCCTTGAAATAATGTGATTTTACTGTGAATGCCTAATTCAATTCCAGCAGTCAGTGAGCCAAGGTTTCTCTTTTCTGAATCCTAGAGATTTTAGAGTTTTAATTAACTAATTAGTATAAAGCAATTGTATGAAAGGAAACATGGTATTTATAACATTGATATCAAGTGATTTTATAATACTTAGAGTATTACACTTAAAGCCAGTAAGATCATTTAAAAAGATAAATTAAAAAACCTCCTAGTTCTTCTCTAATTTCAATACTTAGAATATTTTAAATAGTTTTTGCCAGAACTGAAGTTCCTCTAAGCAAAACTTACTGCTGAATTCATATTTCAAGTTTACGTGATAAAAGGTAGAACCACTTTAGAGCAAGAATGAGTGAGCCTAGATTTTATTTTACTTTGGAATTCCAAATTTATTAATATGATCCTTGAACTTGAGATTTATTATAACTCTTCAAATCATGCCCTCTCACAGGTTGAAAGTGCTTCTCTAACTCATATCAGTCACGCGTGTGTGTGTTTGTGTGTGTGTGTGTGTGTGTGTGTGTAGAGACTGAGAGAGAGAGATTTTGAGAAATTGGCTCAGCTATGGGGGTTAGGAAGTTTGAAATCCTCAGGTCAGGCTAGAAGACTGGAAATTACAGAAGTTGATGTTGGAGTTTTGAGTCTGAAGGCAGTCTGGAGGTACAATTCTTTTTTCCTTTGGGACACCTCAGTTTTTTCTCTTAAGGCCTTCAACTGATTGGATGAGTTCCACACACATTATAGAGTGTAATCTGCTTCACTCAAAGTTTACTGATTTAAATGTTAATAACATCTAAAAAACAAACAAAAAAGCTTCACATCAACATCTAGACTTATGTTTGACCAATAATTAGGTACCATAGCCAAGCCAAGGTGATACATAAAATTAACCATCACTCTCATTAATCTCTGAAGCAGGTTCACTGTATTCCAGGAGATGCTCCAGACAATCAAAAGACATGTGGGAAAAAAAAATAGGACTCCTTTTTACATTTATTTTTATCCAGAAAACGTATCTTCACCTATGTTTAATGTACAGATAGAACCAACACTCTGCTAAGTCTACATATGAGATGCCACCAGAGATGACCAAAGTTTAGGGTGTCCTGTGAGGAGAAAAGTTGGGGGTCAGGGCAGAGGGCCCCTCACAGTCAGTAGAAGCTACATTCTTAAGTTTAGCTGACCACCGTGGTAAACTGAATAATGGCTCCCCAAAGATATCCATGTTATAATCCCTAGAACATGTGAATATGTTACCTTACATTATTCAGAGCTCTCCAGAGAAACAAAACTAATAAGTTACAGATATAGATATATTTACTCTGAGGAACTGGGTCATATGATTCCAGAGGCAGAGAAGTCCCATATTCTGCCATATGCAAACTAGAGTCCCAGGAAGTCAGTGGTATAATTCATTCTCAGTCCCAAGGCCTGAGACCCAAGGGAGTTGATAGTGTAAATTCCAATTTGAGCACAACAGATGATGAAATGAGATGTCCCAGATCAAGTGGTTGGGCAGAAAAAAAAGGGGACAAATTCTTCCTTCTTCCTCCTTTTGATCTATTCAGGCCTTCAACAGATTGGATGATGTCACCCACATTGAGGAGGACCATTTACTCTACTCAATTGACCAATTCAAATACTAATCTCATCTGGAAACACCTTCACAGACACACACAGAAATAATATTTAATCTGGGCACCCCATGGCCCTGTCAAGTTGGCACATAAAATTAACCATCACACATAGCAAAAGGAATTTTGCTGATGTGATCAAGTTAAGGATCTTGAGATGGGGAGTTTATCCTGGATCCTCTGGGTAGACCCAATCTGATCACAATTCGTAGAGGGACGGAGGAGGAGGTAGAGTCAGGGAAACGACAATGCAACAGTGGAAGCAGAAATTGGAGTGATGCCCTTTAAAGATGGAGGAAGAGGCCAAAAACCAAGGAATACACGTGGCCCCAAGAATCTAGAAAAGGAAGGGAAATAGATTTTCTCCCGGAGCTTCCAGAGAGGATGCAGCTCTGTTACCACCTTGATTTTAGACCATGTTTGCAAAAACAGTGTATTAATAACAGAAAAGGTAGGAATTTTCTTGCAATATTTCAGTGAAACCTCTGCATCATTTTTTAACGGTGTTTAAAAATGTGTATCATGATTTTAAACATGCACTACATGTCTGCATCTATAAGCTAATATCTTTGTGAGTTATTTCAGCTATGGCAGCCATTAAACCGTGTATCAAATAAACCTTAGAATCAGAGACCACTTGCTCAAGGCTTCTTGGGCATGGCTCTCTGGGCCATGGTTGCAAATATTTGGCTCAGAATGAACCTCTTTGAATTATTTTACAGACTTTGGATTCTTTTCCATTGACACAACTCATATGTAATGGGCCACTTCCTTAAAAAAGCAAACTACAACAACTCACCCAATATGAAATAGCTAATTTGAATAGCCTTAACAACTATCAAGAAATAGAATCTGTAATTTTAAATTTAACTCCCAGGAAAGACATCTCCAGGCCCAGATGTTTTTACTAGAGAATTCTACCAAATATTTAAATAAAAATTGATACCGATTCTACATAATCTCTTCCAGAAAATAGGAGAGAACATTTCTCAACTTATTTTATCAAACTAATATTACCTTGATAATAAAAGAAAAAAAAGGAAGAGGGAAGGAGGAGGGAAAAAACTATAAAAAAACAAAACAAAACTTCAGAATCATATCTCCAAATTATTTAATTACAAAGGGGCAAGTCAAGATTCCAAAAATAACGTTACATGTTTATTTGCACTGAGATGCTGTCTTAGTCCATTTGTGTTGCTATAAAGGAATACCTGAGGCTGGGTAATTTATAAAGAGAAGATATTTATTTATCTCACAATTCTGCAGGCTGTACAAGAAGCATGTGGCTGGCATGTGTCTCTGATAAGGGCCTCAAGCTGCTTCCATTCATGGCAGAAGGGAAAGGGGCACCAGAATGTGCACAGAGTGTGCCTGTGGTGAGAGAGGAAGCAAGAAAGAGGGAAGAGAGGTTGCCAGTCTCCCTTTAACAACCAGCTCTTACGGGAACTAATAGAATGAGAGCTCGTTCATTACCAGGAGGAAGGCACAAACCCATTCATGAAGGACCCGCCCCCATGGCCTAAACACCTTCAACTAGGCCCCCACCTCCAACACTGGGATCAGATTTCAACAGGACATTCAAAAGGGCCAAAAAAACCAAGCTGTAGCAGAGCCCAAGACACTACAAAACTATTGCTGATGATGCCCCCTGGTCAGGGCAGCATTGGAGGTAGACATTCTCCTCAGTTAGAGACCCAGCAGCCTTGAGATTGTGCAGGAGGAAGATGGGGGGTGAATGTCCAAGGGCAGCTGTCAGTCCACACCTGATTTCATTTTAACCTGCAGATGACTGCCTCTTGGCACCAGTGGTGTAGACTTCTACGGAGAATGGGCAAGCGATGATTACACCAAGGCAACTTCAAAGGGAGAAAAAAAAAGAAACTAAATCAACACCCTCAGCCTTCCCTAATATACACACGTTTGTTAAGATCATCTTTCCTCTCCTTAGGATTTCTCACCAGCAGGTGGTACTACAATCTGAACGTCTGTGTCCCCCCCAAAATTCATACGTTAAATTCTAACTGCCAAGATGATGGAATTGGGAGGTGGGGTCTTTGGGAGCTTATTAGAGCATGAGGGCTGACCCAATATAAGCACATAATTATAAGGGATTAATGTGCTTATAAAAGAGGCCTCAGGGAGCTCATTCACCTCTTCTACCAGGTGAGGACACAGCAAGAAGAGGGCCCTCACCAGACACCAGAATGTGCCGGACACCTTGATCTTGGATTCCCAGCCTCCGTAACTGTAAGAAATAAATCTCTGTTGTTTATAAGCCATCAAGTTGAAAGTATTTTGTTATAGCAGCCTGACTGGACTAAGACAGGAAGGAAAGCTTCTAACTTCTTCCTAACATCCAAATCGAAAGCCTCTTCTTATTTCTTGCATGATTCAATTGAAGATTTGATACCCACCCCTTACAATTCCCTTCTTCTTTAGTTACACCACTCGATTTACTTGCTACCTTGTAACCACCTTGATTTTTTTTTCAGCATCTTTCATGTCCTGAGGCAGAGTCTCAAACTTTAATAATTATAAGAAAAACATTGGCAGCTTGTTAAAAACAGAGAGTCCTTATTCTTATCCCAAAATCCTGATTAAGTGGCTATGAATAGGGTTTAGGAATCTGTATTTTCTTTTTTTTTTTTCCACACGAGCAGCTTTTTATTATAAAACAAAACAGGTCTGTCTCTGCAAATGGAGAGAGAGAGACTGACTCAGTGACTTACTAATTAACTGACTTGTATAGTCAAGGAAAACCTCACAGATAAGGAACCATTGGAGCCAAGCCCTCAAGAGACCCATGTGAACTAGCATGCAAAAACTGAAACAGTAATCATCGCAGAAGACACTACGCTGTTGGTTGTCCATCCAGCATCCAGTTATTCCTTCCTTCTCTCTAACAGAACCTTCTTCCCTTGCCATAACGCAGCCATGTGATCAGGAGAAAGCTGGAACCCATCTCTAACAGTAGGGGTGGATCCCAATTAGTCTAAGCCAATAGCGGCCACCCAACCTCACTTGCCAGTGACCGGTTCAGGAAGCCAGGTTTAAGCCAATCAATACAGGGAATTGCCCTGGTCACTGTCATTGGTCCAGAGTAGGCACATAAGCTAAGCTGGCCTAAGCAGATTTATATTTCTGTTTGGGAGAGGAGGTTTTTTCCTCTGTCCATGATGGATGTGAACAAGGGAGAATGTTGTCACAATTGCACAGGACTTGGTGACACAGCCATCTCTGGATACTGAGGGAAGCCTGGAGACAGAGCCAATACAAAGAAGAGGGCAGAGCGGGGAGCACTGCAGAGAAAAGGAGTCAGAGCCCTGATTATTCCATGCCTGGAGCCTGCTGCACTTCGAGACTCCCCATCATGTGCAATGAAGACTCTCCTTACTGATTATGCCAGTTCAAGTTTGGTTTTTCATTCCTTAGTGTTTAAAGTTTCTCGATGATGACAATAAAAATAATAGCAGCCAACATTTCTTGAGAATTACCTTGTGCCAGGCACATTCTTTGTATTTGTAATTTTGTTTGATGTTCTTCACAATCTTATAACGCAAATACACTATAGTCCTTATTTGTAAAATGTAAGTGATTTTTCTCAAGGTCATGTGTGTAGTAAGTGGCAGAACCAAATCATTTTTGTTGTTTGTTTGAGACGAAGTCTCACTCTGTTGCCCAAGCTAGAATGCAGTGGCGTTATCACAGCTCATTGCATCCTCCAACTCCCAGACTCAAGTGATTCTCCTGCCTCAGCCTCCCGAGTAGCTGCTACTACAGGAGTGCACCACCATGCCTGGCTAAGTTTTCTATTTTTGTAGAGATAGGGTCTCACCATGTTGCCCAGGCTGGTCTCAAACTCCTGGGCTAAATTGATCCTCCAGCCTTAGCCTCCTGAGTCACTGGGATTACAGGCCTGAGGCAACCTGTCTGGCAGAACCAAAATCTGTCAGAGCTCAGAGCCTGTGCTCTTAACCACTTTGATGGTTCCACTGATATATGAGTCAGAGGAAAAGATAGAGGAAGGAGCTTGTGAAGAGGCCACAGAAAGAACAGAAGATGGTGATGTTATTATTAATTTTATAATTAATATATAATCTTGTTTTCTCCACATGGAATACCTCACCCCTGGGACACCTTTTCCCGATGCCCACTTCTCTGCCTAGGAACTTTTATTTGTTCTTTAAGAACTCGATTCAGATATCACCTCCTCTGAGGAGCCTTCCCACATCACATCTCCCCAAACTTTCAATTCCCTAGAAGCCCACAAATATTTGCTGAGATTTCTATTATAGCCCAAGTTATATTCTAAAATGCTCATATTCATACCCCCTCCTTGTTCTAAATTCAGAACTCCTTGAGAGCAAGGACTATGTCCAATTATTCCTTGTGGTTCCGGTGCTTAGCTCAACTCATTGTAGGTGCTCAGGAAAAGTGAAATTGAATGAATCATCGTTACACCCCGAGGACCCTCTGTCTTACCAGATACCATGCTAAGAGATGTAAAGTTAAAAAGATCAGGCCTTTGGCCCTTTAAAGTTCAAAAACAAATTGAGGATGTGTTCTTATCTTTCAATTCTACATTATAGAAACCCAACACAAACTAGCTTAAAAGGAAAAAAAGAACGTAGGCAGGGGACAGAATTTATTTTTCCTAGGCAGGTTACTTCTTCTACTAACAGTTTCAGGAATAGCTGAATCTAAGACCCAAGGGTTTCCAACAATGTTATCCTCCAGATTAGGTCTCTTTCTATAACCTGCTCAGAGGTGGCTTCGTCCTCAGGAATTTTTTTTTCCATGTGAAAGCCCCTCATAGCTCCATGTTTATATCCAACTGTAGCAAAAATAGAGCTTTTTATGCCAATGGTCCTAGCAAAAGTCCTAGGAGTAATTTTCAGTGCTTTTAATTGAGTCACCTGCCCTTCACTGAACCCATTATAGTAACTCTGAATAGGCCCACGTCACATGCCTACCTC
>CAUYSK010063126.1:0-12508 GCA_963575035.1 Avahi laniger
ACATATCATTCATTTATTTGATGAATAGCTTTTTAGTATGTTCTGTGTGTTCTACTGTTCTAAATGCTTAGAACACAGAGGTGAATAACATGCAATCCCAGCTCTCATGATACTTAGTTTCCTGGAGGTGATAGACAATAAGCAAGCATAACCCTCAGTAACTAACTGAATTTGATAATTAATTACTAAATGACTAAGCTATGATGTTACAAGTGTTGCTGAACACAGGTTTGTCCACCCACTACCCAAGAACCAAACACAAAAGGCAAGAGCTGGTGAAAGAAAGGTGGTTTATTCAAATGCTGCAGCGTGAGGAGATGGCGGAGGACTGTCTCATCTCAAAGACCAGCTCATCTTCTCTGACCACTGAGCAACTTATAAAGGGAAGGAGTAAAAGGGGTTCATGGCAGAAAGCAAGCTTTGTGCAAGTTGTCATGACTTGCTCCATGGTCATTTGGTGGATCTTGTCATCAGCAGTCTAGGGCTGGCGTGTTCTGGACTCTTGATACTGTTTTTCCTTGAGGAAAAAGGTCATTTTCTAATCTCGTGCCCAGCAGCCATGGAAGCAAACAGCAGGTTAATTCTAAACTTTTATGACGCAACAAACCAAAAGCATACTGGAAGCAAAATGGTTTCCCTTTAGGTAGCCTAGCAAGATAGTCTGAATGGCCCTTGGGGGGCACTTACACAAGTGCTGTAGAGAAAAACAAAGTAGAATAAAAGAAGAGAGAGTAATGGGATAAGGAGTATTTTAAGTCTTTGCAACTCAAAGTGCAGTGTGCTCCAGAAACCATCAGCATAAGCATCACCTAGGAACTTGACCCTGCCCTCCCTTTAGACATAGGGAACCAGCATCTACATATTAAATAGAAACCCAGGTGACTCACAGGCATGTTAGCCTTTGAGAAGTATTGTTTTAAACAAACTAGTTAGGAAGCACCTTTGAGGAGTTGATATTTGACAGGAGGCCTGAATATCATGCCTAGGTGTCGGGGGATGAGGGGGATAGGAGGGCAGGTGGGGTGGGATAGTGCATTCCAGGCAGAGAAGAGGAAGTTCTACCAACGTCTCATGATGAGTGTTAGTTTGACTCATTAAGAGATGAGTATAACTGTCAGTTTGTCCAGAATGGGAAAGAAAGAAGAAGAGTTGTAATATATAATTCAAGTCTTGTTACTATATATATATATATATATATATATATATATATATATAGTTTTCAAACAAGTTACTTGCATGTATAATCAAATTTAATTTGTTGTATCTTTTATTGTATTTCAATACAATAATTCTGGCTACATGGTGGTTACTGATTTTCATTATTCGAATATAGAGTTCTTTTCATTAAAAAATAAAATTTAATCATGCCTTATTGTGTGCATAATTCAGCACGATCCTTAATCATTTTTATTTGCTCAAACACTTCTAAAGTGATAATATATGGATAAAAAGGCATGGTTCTGTGATGTTAACTATAGTCAGCAAAGGAGCAGAATCTAAACCCAAAGCTCTGAATCCTTTCCAGCAACAGATTATTACTTCTTTCATGTGGTATTTTTTTTATTATAAAGATTTAATGCAGTTGTTTACTTTTTAATAGCTATCTAATTATTAAAAGGACGCAGTTGAAACTATGGAAAATAGTAAACTGGACCCCAGAACCAATGAATAATAAACATCATTGACTTGAATAAGAGCCAATGATGCCAACCACGCAAAAAATCATTTAAAAATATTGCAAACTACATGTTGATAACAAATGCTAGCTGGGTCTGTTAAAACTTGCCATATGCCTTCCAAATATGCAATGAAGTAATTCCTCTTTTGTTGGCCTTAAATTAACCAAAGCATTTTAATATTGACACAATTTTAAATATATATCCACACAAATAAGCACATGTATATGCCCTTTCTTAAAACTAAGTTCAATTGCTCTTTATTCTCATTGTCTCTCTCTCTCTCTCTCTGTATATATATATATATGTGTATACATATATAAAAACATATAGAAACTATCAGTTCATCTTCCTGCTGCGCACACATGGGCTCCAACTCTGTGGCAAGCAGCCCTTCATGGCATGACTCAGCACCTTCATTGGCCTGGCAGCTCTCCACAATCTTCTGTCCCCTGTGATCTGATATGATGAAAGTCTGCAACATAATCCACTGGATCCACAACATCATCACCTCAGAAGTCTATAATACCTGTGCTTCCCCTTCCAAAGTCTTCAGCATGTCATCCAAGATCAGCTCCAAGATCAACTCCAAGGTCAGTTCCAAAGTCAGCTCCAAGATAGCAGAGAAGGGTGAGGCTGGACCTGAGTAAAATTTGAGGAAGGAGTTGCTGATCTCAGTGCTTTGCCCACCTTGACTCTCATCCACCCTCATCCCTCATGCCCAGGCCTGCCACCTACTGGGCCACTCACTGTACCCACCTTGGAAGTACAGCCTTTCACTCAACCCAGGCCTTATTTTGGATTTTCTTAAATTTTCACTTCACATTCAGTCACAAATAAAGGCTCATTTCAGGACATACATTAATAAATAAATAAATGCAGTCTGTTTCCTGCGTTTTCATTCTCTTATTGGTGTCTTCTAATGATCAGAAGTTTTCTTTTTAAAGAAGTCAACTATACCATTTTTTTCTCTTATGGTCAGGAATTTTTTTGCACTTCTTAAGAAATTATATATATTTTTTTCTTTCATTTGTTTTTCCTGGATATAAATCTCCATTATAATGGAATTATGTTTGAATGTCCCAGGAACCATTTATGATTAACCCCAGCTTCTTCTAATCACTTCTTAAAAGTTCATACCTTAGCACTCAGGTTTCAATTTTCATCTCTGCAGTTTATTTTCCTGTAAGAATTTTACTTGACGTGTAATCTCCAGACACATAATTTGTTTTCTCTAGTAGACATGAAATCTAAAATTTTACAGTTGGCATGAACTCCTCTGATATGTAGACTTGATTTCTTTTTATTTTTTATTTTATTTGAATTTTTATACATAGACCAAAACTCAAATTTTCAGTGAATCTTTGCATACGTAGCCACTGTCAAGACCAAGATATTTCATTTGGGTTTGCCCTTCAGCTTCTCCCAGCCAATACCCATCACTACGGTTCTTACTTCTGTCATGATCAACTAATTTTGTCTATTCTTGAAATTCATATAAATAGAAACAAAGAATATTTCCTTTTTGGGCTTATACATTTCGTTCCAAATAAAACTTTTTAGATCAATCTATGTTGTCGCATGTAGCAGCAGTTTTTAAAAAATTACTGGGTGGCACCATGTTGTAAAAATAAACCACAAATTGTGTATCTATTCTAGTGTGAAAGAACATTGGTTGTTTCCAAATTTTGGGCTATTGTAAATAAAGCTTGCGTACATATTTTCAGATATAACTTTTGGTGATCATGCACACGTTTATTTGGATGTATACAAAGGAGGAGTAGAATGGCTGGATAGGGCATATATTTCACTTAGTAAGTAATAACAATTTTCTAAAGTATGTGTACGAATTTATATTCCCTCTAAGTGTGGTATTTATAGTTGCTCAGCCTCTTTAAGATCACTTGAAAGTTTCAATCTTTTTTCATTATAACCATTCTGGTAGCTATATAGTGTTATTTGATTTTGGTTTAATTTGCTTATCTCTGATGACTAATGTTCATCTTTTCATGTGCTCATTGGCATTTAGATATCTACTTGTTAAAATAACTTCACTATTTTTGCCTATTTTTTTGTAGAGTTGCTTGGCTTTTTCTTGGATATAAGTGCTACAACAAATAGAAAACTGTAAATATTCTTCTAGTCTGACTTTCATTTTCATTCTCATGTTAGTATATTGAAATGAACAGAAGTTTTTCATCTTAATAAAGTCAACTATTTCATTTTTTCTCTAATGACTAGGACTTTTTATGTCCTAATAAAGAAATCATTTCCCAAACAATGAAAATATAAATGTTCGAAGTGATGGATATCCCAATTACTCTGATTTAATCATTATACATTGTATACAAGTATTAAAATACCACATGCACCCTTCAAATATATATAACAATTATATATCAATTTTTAAAAAAGAAATCATTGTCAAAGGCAAGGTCATAGAAATATTTGTTTATGTGTTTTACCTTTCATATTTAGTTTTATATCCATTTAAAATTTCCTTTTTGTATGGTGTGACATGAAGGATCAAGGGTCAATTTTGAGTTTTCCTCAGATATCCAATGGATCCAGCACCATTATTGAAAAGATCATTCCTTTCCCCACTGGCTTATGGGGGTGCCTTTTAAGAAAATCAGGTGTCAGTATATGACATTCAATTCTGTTTCATTGGTCTGTGTGTATATCCTTTGACCAATACTACAATATTATTGTAGCTACATAATAAATCTTGGTATCTAGTAGTTTAAAACCTCCAATTATTCTTCAAGAATGGCTAGTCTATTCTATATCCTTTGTGCTTTCATGTAAGCATAGACTATATATGCTTATCAATTTGTCCTCCAAACATCTGATGGGTTTTTGATGAGGGTTGCATTGAATTTATAAATTTGTATAAGATCAATTTAATGGTACAGATGTTGTAGATACTATATTATAAATTTATTTAAATGAATAAATTATGTGAATCAATTTGAAAATATTTGTGAAATAAATTAAGAAAACTACAACTGATCCAAACTAATCTGAGAAGTTATAGAAAGTCTAAATAGTCCAAATCTAATTTAACATTGATCGACAATTAAAAATGTCCCATAGGTACAACTCTATGCTCACACAATTTTGATGATGAGTTCTATTAATCAATCCTACACTTATATTTCAGAATATATAAAAAAGAAAATATTTTTTCAACTTATTTTATGAGGCTAGCATAACCTTGATACCAAAATTCAAAAGGGACAATAGATAATGGAAAATTATGGGACAAATTTACTCATGGATATAAAGGTACACATCCTTAGCAAAATATTAGCCTGAGAAGACAATGAATAAAATTATAATACAGCATGACCTGTATTGAGCTTATTTAAGAAGCACAAGGTTGAATTAGCATAAGAAGCTCAATGTATTTATCATACTAAAGATTAAAGTAGAATAGTGTTATGATCATTTCAGTACATGCACAAAGAACATGTGATAAAATTCAACATCAGTTCATGGTTAAAAATAATAAGATAAATAAGAATTCTTTGCCATTTAAGGGGACTTACTTAATTTGGTAAAGCTACAAAAATCTGACAAAATTAAACTATATCATGATGTTGAAAGTATTAGCCCTGAGATTACGAACAAGACATTTGTGCCTATTGTCTTCATTTTGATTTACTATTAGTGAAGTAGCCAAATCACTAATGAGGAAAGATACATGCACAATAAATATAATAAAAGGATTAGAAAGTAAGAAATTAAGCTCTCATTATTTGTGTATTATATAATTGTCTACCTAGAGAGTTAATAAATTTATGTATGTATTTATGCATGTATCTATTTACATTATTAGAATTAATAAGATAATTCAACTACTTCTGTATACAAAATCAGTGCACAAAATTCAATTGCATTTAAAAATGCTACCAGCAATTTTTAAATGCAATAAAATATATGCTTTTTATAATGCAATAAAATTCTGAAGTACCTAGAGATAAATCTAACTAAGACCAGGAAAGGACTTTGAGGAGAAAATCATCAACTACTTGACAAACAATTTTTTTAATCCAAATAAATAGTGAGATTTACTGTGCATCTTTGCTGTAACATTCAATACGGTAGTCATATCAATACACTTTAAGTGGAAAATTTAAATATATATGAACATACGGATATTCAATATAATTCTAATTCATTTCCAGAAGTTTTTCTTTTTACTACTCCTTGACAAAGTGATTTTAAAATCTATCTGGGAATAAAAGATCTATTAAAAGGTAAGGCACACTCAAAACTCTCAGAAAAGAGACTGTCTCAAGAGGCATTAAGAATTACTGTAAAGCTAAAATAATTAAGACACTGTACAATGGGGACAGAGTTAAAGAAACTAATAGAATACAGTAGAGACTTTAGACATAGATCTGTCTATATATAGCAATTTAATTTATGATAGGGTTAGCAAATTTAATGAGAAAAAGGCACTTAAGTAAATGCTGCTGGGACAATTAAGCATCCATATTAAAAAAAATTGTGTTATCCTTCGCATTACTTTTAAACCGTCATCCCTAGATGGATTGTAGATATAAAAACTTCGGAAGGTAATATAGAATGCTATCTTTATAATGTCATGGTAAGAAAGGATTTCCTAAACTAAATACAGACAAATGGAAAGCTTAATCCAAAAGAAAAAAATTTATAAATTTGAATGCATTAAAATTAAAAATATTTGTCTAACAAAAATGCTACTCAGATAGCGAAAATGCAAGCCACAAATCCAATAGCCTATGTTTGCCATGCCTCTAACTGAGCACTATTTTGTATCTAAAACACAAATAAACATATGAATCAATAAAAATAGGCAGCAAAAATAAATACGAACATTACAGAAAAAAGAGAGCATGTGTTAAAAATTATTCAATCTTATAATTTTTTAAGTAACCACAAATTAAAAGTAGAATTAGATACTTGTTAATGCATAAAAGACAAAAAAATTTAAGTTTAAAATTTTAAAATTATTATCAATTATTAACAGAATGTGGAATAATTAATGCTTTAAAAAATTTAAATTGCTGTTTCCACATGAAAATAATTTAATATATCTTTTAAAGTTAGCCATTCATATGCAACATGAGCTCATTTTTTCACTATTAGGAAACTCTTGCATATTGCACCCGGAAAAATGTAAGAGAATGCTTAATAAAGCCTTTCAATAGTAAAAGAAAATTAAACAAAAAGTGGGAAAAAGGTAAATAAATGACACTTTCATGCATTGACATAAATTAATTTGGACAAACAATGTGAAATGGAGGAAGGTGCTCATAATTAATATACTATGGTTGCATTTATGTAAGTTAAAAACAGATAAAATTACATAGTGTCCCAAAGATATATGCACATGTAGCTACATTATTAAAAAAAAAAATCCCAAACAGTTATAGAATTTGAGTGAAGGGAAGGATACAGTAACCATGGACCACATGGGTCTTTTAGTATTTTACTGCTATTGAATTTCCTGAATTGGATAGAAGCTATATATATAATTGTTCTTTAAACTATATATATTATACTATGTATATATTACATTTACTATCTTAAAATTATGTCTTTTCACATTCATAATCATGCACAAAAACATGACAAGAATAATGATATACTATAATTTTTTAAATAAGGTTTATGTGTCTCAAGACTTCACTATGAAGTGATCACACAGGGATTAGGAAGATTCCTCAAATATCAATGTCTGTGTGTCTTTTGTGTCTTTTTCTAATGTCAGATATTTTTCCAGAGAAGAATTCATTCAATTTATAGTCCAGTGTCTTACTGTCCAGTCGGCAGTACTCTAATGCTGAGTAAGAGAAGAGCACCGGACATGAGAAAGCAGCCTCTCACCTGAGTCTCTTTTTTCAGCGCACCACTGAGCCTCGGGGCCTTAATCCAGAGCTTCTCTGATTTAATTTCTCCAATAAGTAAACCCTGTTAATTAATTTTTTTATTGTGGTAAAAAAACCCCACATAACATAAAGTTTACTATCTTAGCCATTTTTAAGTGTACAGATCAGTAGTGTTAAGTACATTCACACTGTTGTGCAACAGATCTCCAGAATTTTTCATCTTGTAATATGGAAACTCTATAGCCATTAAACAATGACTCTAGGTCTCACCTCTCCCCAGCCCCTGGTAGCTACTATTCTACATGTTCCTATGAATTCGACTGTTTTATCTACTCCTTTAGATATAACTATACTTGTACAGTATTTGTCTTTTCGTGTCTGGCTTATTTCCCAAGTAATTATTTTAGATGTTTGATTTTTTTTGAACTTTTAATTTTGAGATAATTATACATTCACATGCAGTTGTAAAATATTAGTAACAAAGCAAGATCCTCTGCCTTTTACTCACATATTTTCAATGGTGACAACCTAGAAAACTATAGTAAAATATCACAACCAAGACATTGGCATCAACACAGTCAAGATACAGCACATTTCCATTATCACAAGCATCCCATATGTTGCTCTTTTATTGCCACACCCGCTTTCTTCATATCCACCCCCTTCCTTAGCTCTTATCAGCCACTAATCTGTTCTCTATTATCCAATTTTGTTATTTCAAGAAATGTTATGGGCATGGAATTATAATGTACACAAACTTTAGATATTGGCTTTTTTTTTCTTGTCAAATGTCCATTCTCTAGACATTTATTCAATTCATTGCATGTATAAAGTATTTTTTTTTCATTTCTGGGACATATTCAATGGCATAAATATACCAATTTGTTTAATCATTCAACCATTGTATTTCATCTGAGTTGTTTTCAGTTTTTTGGCCATTATGAATAAAGTCGCTATAAACATTCGTGTACATATTCTTGTGAGAATGTAAGTTTTCATTTCTATGAGAAAAATGCCCAAGAGTACAATTTTTGGGTTCCCTAGTAAACATGTTTAATTAAGAAACTATCCAACTATTTTACAGGGTGGCTGTAACGTTGTACATTCCCACTGCAAAGGATGAGTGACCTAGTTGTTCTGCATCCTTATCAAATTTTGGTTCAGTCACTATCTTTTATTTCATCTCTTCTAATAGGTGTGTAGAAATATCTCATTGTGGTTTTAATTTTTATTTCTCTAATGGTTAATGATACTGGATTTCTTTCCATACATTAACTTACCATCTATATATTTTCTTTGGTGAAATGTTTCTTCACATCTTTTTCACAGGTTCTAAATGGATTGTTGAATTTTGAGAGTTCTATGTTCTAGATACTAGCTTTTTGTCAAATATGTGGTTTGCAAATATTTTCTTCCAGTCTGTACCTTTTCTTTTCACTCCCTTCAGTTATCTGTATTTGAGTAGAGGGGTTGTTAAGTAGGAGTCTAACTTATACTTATAAAACCTTCCAATCAGGATTTCTGTTTTTACCTTAACTCCTCATTCATAAGATAGTGCGTGTCTACAATTACTAAACATTTCTGATGTTCTGAGGCATAAATTAGTTGTTTCTTGTTGGTTGTCTCCCACTGACACCTTCAATTTCATATCTCTCTTGTATGCTCAGTAATTATCACTCATTTGTCTTTTTTTCCCACTGCAGAATCTTCTAAGTGTCACATACATCTCCTTCCTCTTTCTTTTTTTCTATCTATTTTTAATAGATTTTTCTTTTCCTTTTTTTATTTCGAGTTAGGGTTAAGGTCAGGGAAGGTCAGATTTAGGGGTTAGGGTTAGGGGTTAGAGCTAGGGTGTTAAGGTTAGGGTTGGGGTAGGGGTCAATGGACTTTGTTTTTTCATAGCAGTTTTAAGTTCACAACAAAATTGATCAAAATATACAGAGAGTTCCCATACATGATCCCTGACCCCGTATACACACAGCTACCCTACTCTCAATATTGGAACCAAAGTGGTACCTTTGTTATACTCAGTGAACCTACATCACTACATTGTTATTATCCAAAGTCTATCTTATATTAGAGTTTACTCTTAGTGTTGTACAACCTGTGGATTTTGATAAATGTATAATGACAGGTATACACCATTCTAGTATAATACAGAATAGTTTCCCACCCTAAAAAATCCTCTGTGCTTCCTTTTTCAATCTCTCTCCACTGAACATCTGGCAACCACTGTCTTACTATCTCTACAGTTTTGCCTTTTCCAGAATGTCATATTATTGGAATCTTACAATATGCAGCTTTTCACATTGGCTTCTTTCACTTAGTAATATGCCATTAAGTTTCCTCCATATTTTTTTATCTTAACTTGATAGCTCATTTCTTTTTAGCATGGAATAATAGACAATTTTGTGACTTATCTCTGAATTGATCAAGTCTTAACAGCAAATACCAAAATCGTTTCGGTTAACTAAGGCAGAAAATAAATGTATTAAAGGATAATTAGCTCATATAATATTTGGGTGGGCCAAAGAACCAAGCTAAAAAATTTCATGGAGTTCCACCACTCATGAGGACTGCTTTAGTAAAAATACTTCCACCATTTCCTTATGGCATTAATGACATTCAGGACTGGACACCAGGAATTTCACCACTACTTCCCTGCCCAACCAATTTTCTTATGATTATGTTTGCCAGATAATCAATTTCCCTGTGTGACTACCACTTCACATAGATCATGGGAAAATTGAAAATTTTAACCTCCCCTGTGTGCAATGTCCTCAGACATCCTCCTCCCTGATCCATGGTTAACTCAGCTGATACTTAATTTCTTGCTAATTTAGGAAACAGTGACATTAAATAGAGTAGAGAGAAGAGGGATATATCAGAGTACCAAATTTTTTTCAAAATATTGCATCCGGCCTGGGATGGGAGTTATTCTCAAATAGTGTTGTTTGAGAGAATGAGTTTTGAAAATGCTAATAAAGTAAGTTTTAAGTTTAACTTATAAATTCAAGTTCCATGAAAGTATAACTTATCAGCAGGGTTTGCTAGCACCTGATTGGCAGACTTAGCCGGTATCAGATAATAGCAGCTTAGTGAGAGAAATTTTGAAATAGGAAGAGTTTGTTTTTGTTCTTATCTTAGAAAGACAGAACACAAAATGTGGAAAATTGCAGTCATATGTGCAGGGTATTTAAAAATATTGGGTGGTCTTCCGTGTTAAATGCCCACACAATTGTTAATCTATTGTCTTGCCTTGTCCTTCTAACTTCTATTATATTTCATTTTGTAAAATTTTGATAAGATAGAAATTATAGGAGGTAGTGATCCATTTTGATAGGTATAAAGAGATGGTAGATATGAGCAGCCTCAGTTGTCTGTATGAGATGAAGTTGAGGGAAGGAAGGATGGAAAATAATAATTTCTGATCACTGTGATAAGAATTTTATAAATGCAATTCCGTGTCTTACTAATTATTCTACATCCTCTCACTGCGATTTCTCATTCGGTCTCATGGGTTTAAATGCCATCTGTTTGTTGACTCACTCCCAGATTTATACCTCTAGCCCTGACTCTTCCACTGAGGTTCAGACTCATATACCCAGTTGCTTAATTGCCACATACTCTTAGAAATTTCATAGATAGCTCAACTTTAACAAAGTAAAAATAAAAGTCTTTGTTTTTCTATAAAAATCTGTTTTTTCCACCAAGCTTTCCAGTTTCAGTAAAAGGTGTAACTGCCCAGATATGATCCTGAAATCAGGATCATATTTGATTCCCCCAGTAAATTCACCCACTCACAATCCATCAACAGGGTGCTCATTTTCCTGCACCTGTTTATTTCTGTAGGGGTAGTTACCACCACAAATAGTTGACAAAATATCTTGCTTAGAACCTAGTGGTAACTTATAATATTTCCTCTTTCTACGCTTACCCTACTATAACATATTCTGCATGAAACAGTCAGAATGGTATTTTAAACATGGAAATGAGAACTTTTCTTTCTTCTCAACACCTTACAATGACTTCTCACTGCGTTTAAAGAATAAGACAAACTTCTAACATTGGTCTGAAAGACTCTGTGTGGCCCTTGCCCACTTCTCCAAATTGATCTTCTGCCTCCTTACTGGGCTCTAATAATTCTAAGCTTTTTTCTATTCCTATTCCTGCCATATTCATGTCTAACTTGGGGGCTTTTTTACTTATTATTTTCACTGCTTGGAATACTTTTCTCCCATATCTTTGCTTATTGAGGTCCCTCTTGTAGTTCAAGTGTAACCTTCTTCCTGATTTTGCGGCTAACTCACTGCACCACCTACACTTTCTTCTCTATTATAGCCTCCTGTTTTATGTTCTTTATGGCATTTGCCCCTGTCTGAAATTATGTTTCTTATTTATCTGTTTACTTACTTGTTTTTCTACTTCTTCCTCCAGCAAACACACACACACACACAAATGCACACATGCATGCATGACCATAAGCTCTACCAGAGCAAAAAAAATGTCTATTTTGTTGGCCATTAAACCCTAGCACATAGAAAACTGACCAACCAAATAAATGTTTAATGAATAGCAATTGAACGAGTAAATAAATGGTTTTCACAATGATGGTCATAAGCTATCATGCCTATTTTACATATGAGTAAACTGACATTCAAAATGGCTTATAAATATTGAGCTAGTAAATGGTCAATCTCAAAATAGAACCATAAGCCTCCTCTTTGCTCTATGATATTCTGACTCTGTGTGTTTGTATGTTGGTTATTATTATTGTTGTTTTTAATCACCATAAATATTTATCTTGTATTTATTGGGGACATTCTTAAGAATTCCTGAGGTATAAAATGTGGTGACAGACCCTATAAAGAACATGACACAATATATTATAAAACATCTTAGTGGATGTTATAAGCATTATGACCAGGTATCATACATTCTTCATTCTCCTGA
>CAUYSK010063127.1:0-13524 GCA_963575035.1 Avahi laniger
TGGTGGGACTGCAAATTAGTGCAACCTCTGTGGAAAAGAATTTGGAGATACCTCAGAGAGCTAAAAATAGAAATACTATTTGATCCAGCAGTAGCACTATTAGGCATCTACCCAAAAGAGCACAAAACATTCTACTATAAAGACATCTGCTCCCGAATGTTTATGGCAGCACAATTCACTATTGCAAGAGTGTGGAAACAACCCAAGTGCCCGTCAATTCATGAGTGGATTATTAAAATTTGGTATATGTTTACAATGGAATATTACTCAATCATAAGAAACGACAGTGATCTAGAACCTCTTACACTTTCCTGGATTAAATTTAAGCCCATTATCCAAAGTGAGGCACCACAAGAGCAGAAGAACGGGCTCCACTTGTACTCGCCATCAAATTGGTACTAACTGATCAACACTAGGGTGATCACATGGCAGAAATACTCTCCAGGGATTAGGGGGATGGGGGGTAAATCTACCACTAAAGGACACGGGGAGTACTATGGGGGGGAAGGGCATGCTTTTAACCTCACTTGGGTGAGGCAAATACATAAAGTGTAATTATAATGTTTGTACCCTCACAATACCCTGGAATAAAAAAAAAAAAAGCTAGGCTCTTGGGCAACTTGTTCCATGAAGACATTGAGGACCATGAATGCTAGCTAGCCCTCAATAATCCACTCTTCTAAACTCCGTGAGGACCTGTGGCCCAGATCCCTGATTTGCATAGTACCTCCGGGGTCTCTCCAGGTGTGCATGTTTTTTAACCTTCCCCTGAGCACCTTAAGGTAAGGACTGGGGCTGACACAGTGGCTCACACCTATAATCCCAACACTCTGGGAGTCCGAGGCAGGAAAATCCCTTGAGGCCAGGAGTTCAAGACCAGCCTGGGCAAAATAGTAATACCCATCTCTACAAAAAATAGAAAAATTAGCCAGGCATGGTGGTATGCATCTACAGTCTAAGCTTCTTGGGAGGCTGAGGCAGGAGGATTGCTTCAGCCCAGGAGTTGGAGGCTGCAGTGAGCTATGATCATGCCACTGCACTCTAGCCTGGATGACAGAGTGAGATCCTGTTTAAAAAAATATATATATATATATAGCATTTTACTCCTGAAACTCACTGTCTCTGTACCTTGCTTTATTTTTCTTCCTAAAAGCAATTACCTTCTGACGTGTTATGTATGTTTGCTTATTTAAGTCTATCTTCCTACTACATTTTAAGCTCCATTGAGGGAAGGACATTTTCCACCCCCACACCAGTGCCTGGTCATTAATTCAACAATCTTCCTCATCAAACACCCACCATACTGCAGCCCCAGGTGCTGGGGACAATCCACAGAGTGATGCCTTTGGGGTTTAATCAGGAATGGAAACCAGCTCCAATATGTGACCATAATTAGCAGCATGTTTACATAGTTCGAATGTATGTCCAGTTTTGTCATCTTTCGTATTGCGGAACGAATTGGGAAAATAACAGTTCCTTCTCCTAGGTGGAATAAGGGGGCCCTGGGGCACAAATTTGATGTCTCTCTGTCTCCCTGCGGTGTGTGAGGAAAGCTTGTAAGTCCCTACACTCCTCCTCTCTGTGACAGCAACAAAATCTCACATGGTGCGGGGAGGGGGCGGAGTGTAAACTAAACCAAGAAGAATGAAAAGGTTTGAAATAGTGAATAATGAATCGCAGAAGAGACCCTGAATATGAGATGTCACTGTCCTAAACACTTCCCGGCTTCGCCTCCTGTAGGGCAGGCTCCCCGGGCTTATTGCTTTGGTCTCTGCTCCTTTCTTTCTTTCTTTTTCCTAACCGCTAGGTCATGTGGGATCTGCCCCTCTCCTTGCTGGGGACCATTCCCCACCACTGTCTAGCTGTCAGTCTCTGACGCCCATAGTTCTGCTGCTGTCTTCTGGGAGGGATCTCATGTCTCCTGACCTCCTCCCACTCCAGTGGGTCCAGGGCTCACCTCTGCTTCTCCAAACACAGACCAAAGCTAAACACAGGGCCCATCTACACCAGGAGGGCAGAGCTTTAAAATTACAGTTATCTTTAATATCCAATTCTTGGGCAGAATTGCCACCCCTTTCAGACCAGAGCTAACCTCCTGTTGAAAGTGTGCCCCCCTCACACACACTGGCTCAGAAACTCAGCCAGGAAGACCCTGCTGCAGCCAGCGTGGGAGAGGAAGGAGGAAGCCCAGACAGAGCTGGTGGCCAGACAGGCCGTTTGCAAGTAAAAGGGGGCCAAGAGTCTCTGGTTTGAAGCCAGATGCTCAGGAATGAGGTCCAGCTACATCATTTAATAGCTGGGTGATTTTGAACAAGCTCCTGAGGCTTCCTGAGGCTCATTCTATTCATTTGGAAAATCAAGATCGTGCTACTTCTCAGAGTTGTGATCACGATTAAATAACATGCAAGCATGCTCTGGGTAAAAGCTTGTTTATAAAAACTGCTTTAAAAATATTATAACCCAAGTGTCACCAGATGTCTCCAGCCAGTGTGTCATCTGAATGCCCTGGTCCTGACTCAGCTCACCCTCGCATGTCCCCCGCCCCGTCACCAGTATTTCTGGAACGACCCAGTGAGGGGATCCCACGCATGTCCCTCAACAACCCCAGGCCTTCTACCACTTCCCTCCTCTCCTCCTTCTTTGTCCACGTCTGTGCCAAGGGCAGTCTCTTCAGATAATCCCAGCGCCTCCAGTTCTCAGGTGCCCAAGCAGGTTCTAAGAAGGCCCATTTCCCAGCTCTCGAACCACCAGGTGGCACTTGTGTCCCCATGTCGCACTCAATGACCCTAAGTCCCCAGTGGAAACACGGGACCTGTGGTCATTTGTCTCAGGAAGACACACATTCCCAAGGAGCGGCAACATTTGCAGGTACAGTGAATGAAGTCTGATGCCAACTTACAAAAGAAACCCAGGGCGGCAGGGTGCAGCATGCAGCCCTCCTCTCCCGCTCACGTGGTCTGCAGAACATCTCTCTCTAGTGCAGCGGTCCTCAACCTTTTTGGCACCAGGGACTGATTTCATGGAAGACAATTTTTCCACAGACCGGGACTGGGGGGGTGCTGAGCTCTGTGGCCTGGTCCCTAACAGTCCACGGACCTGTACCGGTCTGCGGCACAGGCGTTGGGGACTGCAGGCTTAATGCTTTCTTTTTGGAGAATGGTTTTTGCTTTGCAGATGTACAATCAAAGAGACCCATTCTTTGCCCAGAACAAAGAATCCACCTGTCCCAAATGGGTTCCCAAGTTTTCATCTTTCTTAAGTCAAAATCTCTGTTTTGAAATGACAATTTTCCAATTCAACTGACCACACCAAGTTTTTAAGATTAGGACCGAGGGTCAGTCCAAGCTCTGACTTCCCACTACCTTAGAGCTGTGTGTGCATGTCCTCCTCCCGGCGATCTCTGCAAAGAAGGACGTTTCCTCAGGAGCCTGGCAATCCAGGTCTATGAGACAGTTCCGCCTCCCAGCAACGTCCCCATCGCCCTTCTCAACCCTCTTTTCCCAGTTAATTCAGGAGCAATAAAATTATCCCTGTGACCTTCCCACTGTGGTTTCAGATGGTGTCTGTGACATTAAAATCAAGTGAGATTTCTTTTTTTTATCCTTTAATGTAAATTCATTTAGTCATCACAATAAAGCCCTTGTGAGGTATGGGAGGGAGTTTAGATTCTGAGCAATCAAGAGCCATTCAACGATTTTAAGCTAAAAGATGAACAGATTTGATTAGCATTTTTTACTGAAGTACACTTTACATAAAATATCATGTACAGAATTTAAATGTTCAGTTCCATGAGTTTGGACAAATGTATATATTCATTTAACCACCATACCAATGAAAATGTAGAACAATTCCATAACTCTTAAATATCCTTTCATGTCTCTTTCTAATCAATTCCCCTCACACAAGAAGTAACCCCTGTTCTGATTTCTATCCCCATAGATTACTTGTACCCTCTTTTGAACTTCACATAAATGGAAACACACAGCATATACTGTTTTTTATTTGGCTTCTGCCTCATCAACACAATATTTTTGAGAGTCATCCATGTTGCAGGAAATCAGCAAATTGTTTCTTTCTACCCCTGAGTAGAATTCCAAATGTGAATAAATCACAGCAGTTTACTTATGGACTTTTGGGTTGCTTCAGATAAAACAGCTGATCTTTTATACAACTCTTCTGTGGACATTCATTCTCTTGAGTAAATGCCTGGGAATGGAATATCTGGGTCAAATTGTAGCTGCATATTTAATTTTACAAGAAATTGTCAATTTGTTTTCCAAAGTGGTTGCACCGTTTTACACTTCCATTAGCAAAGTGTGAGAGTACCGGTTGCTCCACATCCTTGTCAATATTTGGTATTATCAGTGTTTTAAATTTTAGCCATTCTTGTGAGGGTAAAGCAGTATCTCATTGTGTTTGAATTTGCACTAATGATATTGAGCATCGTTTCATGTGTTTATAGGCCGTTTATCTTTTATTGTAAAGTGTCTAAATCTTTTGGCCATTATTTTAATTGAGTGGTTTGTTTTTTAATAATTTTTGTAAGTGTTTTAAATATTCTAGATATGATTCTTTTGTCACATAAATTTTTATAGATATTTTTTCCTTATCTGTGGCTTGCTTATTCATTTTCTTGTTTCTTTTTAAAATTTCTAAAATTGACACATAATAGATAAACATATTTTCTGGGTACGTATG
This sequence comes from Avahi laniger, assembly GCA_963575035.1. Lineage (NCBI taxonomy): Eukaryota > Metazoa > Chordata > Mammalia > Primates > Indriidae > Avahi > Avahi laniger. Next base: position 4,699 of record CAUYSK010063127.1, read on the forward strand.
ATAATTTAATGCATTCATAAGATGTGTAAAGAGTGAATCAAGGTAATCGAAATTTCCATCACCTAAAATATTTATCTTTTCTTTAAGCTAGGAACACTCCAATTATTCTCTTGTAGCTATTTTGAAATGTACAATAGATTATTAACTATATTCACCCTACTGATCTACCGATTACTGGATCTTATTTCTTCTTTCTACTTTTATATTTTGTACCCATTAATCAACCTCTCTTCATCTCCCCTCCCCCTTCCTCTTCCTAGCTTATTCATTTTCTTAATAGGGTATTTTGATGAGCAGAATTTTTAAAATTTTGATAAAGTCTAATTTATCAATTCTTTTTACCCTTCTAAGAAATCTTTGCCTTCGATGAAGTTGCAAAGATTTTCTTCTGTTTTTGTCTACTTGTTTTACAGTTTTCATTTTTATATTTAGGTTATTGAAATATTTTTAGTTAATTTTTATATATAGTGTGAGGAAAGAGTCAAAGTTTGTTTTTTTGTAACAAATTGATTAATATATAATTGTAAAATACAAATATATTAACATATAATAACATTTATTAACATATAATACAATTCACCCATTTAAAGTGTAGAATTCAATGGTTTTTAGTACTGTATATTCACAGAGCTGTGCTATAATAACTATAACAATTTGATAACATTTTCATCACCCCAAAAAGAAACTCTCAGTTCTTTAGCAGTTACCCCTCATTCCCTCCATCCTCCCTAGGCCTAAGAAACTATTAATCTATTAATATATTCTCTCTGGATTTGCCTATTCTAGACATTTTATACAAATTGTATCATGTAATGTGTGATCTTTTGTGACTGAGTACATTTATTAACATAACGTTATCGAGGTTCATCCATGTTGTAGAATGTGTCAGTATTTCATTTCCTTTTATAGCTGAATAATATTCCACTGTGTGAATATACCATATTTTATTTATCCATCCATTAGTTGATAGACATTTGGGTTGTTTTCTCCTTTCAGCTATTATGAATAATGATGCTATGGACACTCGTGTACAAGTTTTTATGAGGAGATATATCTTCATTTCTCTTGGGTATATTCCTGGGAGTGGAATTACTTGGTCACATGGAAACTCTGTGTTTAGTGTTTTCAGAAACTGCCAGCCTGTTTTCCAAAGTGGCTGTACCATTTTACAATCCCACCAGCAGTATACGAGAGTTCCAATTTTCCACATCCTTGCCAATACTTGTTATTATTATTATCTGTCTTTTGATAACAGCCAATCTAGTGCTATATCATTGTGGTTTTGATTTGCCTTTCCCTGATGGCTAATGATATCAAGTATGTTTTCTTTGTTTATTGGCCATTTGTATATTTCCTTAGAAGACACCCTATATTTGTATATTTTCCTTAGAGAAATGTTTATTCAAATCCTTTGTCTATTTTTAAATTGGATCCTTCTTCTTTTTATGATTGGGTTATAAGAGTTATTTACATATATTAGATACAAGTCCGGGGGTTCATTTTTTAACCATACGGATTTCTATTAATAGTTGTTCCAGCACTGTTTGTTGAAAAGGCTTTCCTTTCTCTATGAATTACTTTGACACTTTTGTCAAAAGATGTGTGGATCTATATTTGAACACTAATTCTGTTACAATGATCTGTTTTTCTATATTCATGCCAATTCAATTTGAACTATTTCTTCACATTTCCTGTGATTTGTTCTTTGATCTATGGGTTATTTAGAAGTGTATTGCTTGATTTCCAAATATTTGGGTATTTTTCTAGATAAGATATTATTTAATTCTATTGTGCTAATTTAATTCCATTATGGTCACAAAACATGATCTTATAATTTCTTTCATTGAAACTTAGAGATTCTTCTATAGTCCGATGTATGGTAAGTCTTGGTGAATATTCCATGAGCACTTGGAAAGAATATGTATTTTGCCATTGGTGGTATAACATTCTATAATGTCAATTTGGTCAAATTGAATGAAGGTGTTGTGCAAATCTCCTGTATGCTTACTGCTTTTTTGTGTACTTGTTTTATTAATGACTGAGAAATGGGTTTTCAAATGTCCAACAATGGTCATGAATTTTCTATTTCTCTCAATTTTTGCTTGATGTATTTGAAAATTCTGTCGATACGTTCATTTAGGATTGTTCATAACATTTAGGATTGTTATGTCTTCTTGCTAAGTTGATACTTTTATCATTTTAAAGTAACCCTTTTTCATTTCTGGTAATACCCTTGTATTAAAGTCTACCTTGTCTAAAATTAACATTACATAGTACCTTTGTCCTAGCCTATTACTTTCAACTAGTTTTGTGTTTTTGTATTTAAATTGTATGTCTTATAACCACAATATAGTTGGGTCTTGTTTTCTTAGCTCGTTGGACAGCTCTACCTTTTAATTGGGGTATTTAATGTAATTATTGATAAATTTTCTACTTTGCTATTTGTTTTATGTGTCCCCTCTGTTCTTTGGAGTTTTTTTTCTTTCCTGACCTCTCTTGGGTTAGTTATCTTTTAGTGATCATTTTTATATTGTCTACTGGAATTTACTCTGAGTTAATATAAAATTTCACATATAAGACTCTTACAACTCTTACAAGCATACTTCCATTCATCTTCCACTCCTGTTCTTTGGGCTTTTCTTGTTACATATCCTGCTTCTACATATGTTATAAATCTCTCAATATGTTACTATAATATTTTTGCTTTAAATAGTCAATGAACTTTTAAACAATTTAATACAAAGAAGGAAAACAGTCTTTTGTTTATCTACATATTTATCATTCCCAGGGCTCTTCATTCTTTCACTGTAAATTCTAATTTTTATTTGGCATCATTTCCTTCATTTTGAAGAATTTATTAACTTTTCTTGTAATAGCCTCAGATTTTGTCTATTTCTAAATATCTTGCTTCCTATTTTTAAAAAAATTGTTAGTAGATACAGAACTGTAAGTTGATAGCTTTTTTTCCCCAACCCTTTAAAGATGGCATTCCATTGTCTTCTGACCTACATGGTTTCTGATTAGAAGTTAGCCATTATCCTTGTATGCAATGTATATTTTTCCTCTGGTTGGTTTTAAGAGTTTCCTTTTTGTCTCTGTTAAGTGAGTAACTGTGAAAGGGTCTAAATTTTTACTCAGCTTGCAAGATAACTGGTTAACCTGTCACAATTTTATAGATTGTGATAGGTGACAGTAGAAGACAGTTCATTACTCTCAGCAGTATCAGAGTAATATTGCTGCAAAAGCTCCCTGATTGCCACTTTCCACAGGGGAGTGTGATGAAGGCCACGTGTCACCTGAACACACAGAAGAGTACGTTATAGAGAGGAACCTCACTCTTAGGAGGCCCTGATCTTATATAGGGGCTGTTGCAAACCTGCCCAGTCTTCCCTTTGGAGGACAAAGATTGAAGTGTCTCTTCATTCCAGGATAATAAAGATAGAGATATCAGCCTCACTGAAGCAGATTTATTTATAGTCCATTTGGTACTTTATTTTATTTTATTTATTTATTTATTTATTTTCTTTTTTTTTCAAGACAGAGTCTCACTCTCTTGCCTGGGCTAGAGTGCCGTGGCGTCAGCCTTGCTCACAGCAACCTCAAACTCCTGGGCTCAGGCGATCCTCCTGCCTCAGCCTTCCGGGTACCTGGGACTACAGGCATGTGTCATCATGCCTGGCTAATTTTTTTTATTTTTAGTTGTTTGGCTAATTTCTTTCTATTTATAGAAGAGACAGGGTCTTGCTCTTGCTCAGGCTGGTCTCGAACTCCCGAGTTCAAGCAATCCTCCCACCTCGGCCTCCCTGAGTGCTAGGATTACAGATGTGAGCCACCACGCCCAGCCTGGTACTTTATTTTAAAAATGATTATCATATTTCTGTTGAAATTTCTGATTCTTTACCTATTATATCCATTATTATTTTTTTATTGTAGGTTCTTTATCACATTTATTATAGTTTTTATTTTTAATTCATTGTCCCTTGGTTTCAACATCTGTGTTGTCTGTGGGTCTGTTTCAATTGATTGTGTTTTTTTCTCTTGACTGTAGTTCATATATTTCTGTTTCTTTGAATGTATAATAATTTTTGTTATACAGTGAAATTTGTGAATGATATATTGTAGATACACTGAATTCTGTTATTTTCCTCTGAAGAGAGTCAAGTTTTGTTCTAACAGGAAGTAAAATTATTGGAAGCTCATCTTGGTTTATGTGGAGACTTTATATTGTACTTTGCATGGATAAATTTCTTTTGGTTTTGTCCCTAATTCTAAGGTGTATCCCTTTATCCTGGGATGCAGTCTTTCTTCCCTAGGTGTGGCCATTCTAGGGTTTCAATGGGAAGCCCAAGGTGTTTGCTAAGTCCCTCTCAGATGGCAGGACTTGAACTCCATTCTCCAGCAGCAGGCAACTAACTGCAGAAATCTCTGCTCACTATTGTTTTCCTTGGGTTGTTCAGATTCTTGCCCCATTCATATTTGTTCAGGAGTCAGCCAAGGATTTGAAGTAGCTGAAGGAATTTGTATGCAGTTATTGGGCTTCTCCCCTTTGTGGCTCCTTTCTTTCCAGGATTTTCCCCTTTGAGGAGCTCCCCCACACCCCAGTTTACAATTTAGCAGTTTACATCACACTACTGCTTACATCCCCTGCTAGGCTGTAAGCTTTTGGAGTGTTTGGTTCATCCTTCTATTCCATAGCGCCTAGTCAGTGCTTGGCACACACATAAGTGTGTGATGAATATCTGTAGAGTGAACAAAGGAACTAATACAAAGAGACTTCAAAAAGTTTGTGGAAAAATGGAATTAAAAGAAAAAAACAAAAAATATCAACTTTGTATCTCAACATAAGCACCATCAAGTTCAAGACACTTTTGCAAGTGATGACATCAGTCATTTAGTCCATTCCTAAAGAACTGAGGGTCCTGGGAATTCAACCATGGCATGCAGTCTTTTTTACATTATTTACAGAAGAAAAATGGGTGCCTTTTAAAGGTTTTTTTAAGATTAGAAAAGAAAAATACAGAAGAAGACAAATCAGGACTGTTAGGTGGATGCCTAATGACATCCCATGAAAACTCTTGCAAAATGCCCTTGTTTGATGAGAGGAATGAGTGGGAGCTTTGTCACAGTAGAGAAGGACTCTCTGTTGAAGCTTTCATGGCATTTTTCTGCCAATATTTTGGCTAACTTTCTCAAAACACTCTTGGAAAGCAGATGCTATCATTCTTAGGCCCTCCAGAAGGGAAACAAGCAAAATGCCTTAAACATCCCAAAAACTGTTGCCATGACCTTTGCTCTTGACTAGTCTGCTTTGGCTTTGATTGACCACTTCCACCTCTTGGTATCCATTGCTTTGATTGTGTTTGTCTTCAGGATCTTACGGTAAAACCATGTTTCATTTCCTGTTATAAGTCTTTGGAGAAATGCTGCAGGATCTTGATCTCACTTATTTAAAATTTCCATTGACAGCTCTGCTCGTGTCTGCAGCTGATCTGGGCACAATGGTTTTGGCACCCATCAAGTGGAAAGTTTGCTCAATTTTAATTTCTCAGTCTGAACTGTGTCAGCTGAACCAGTTGAGATGTCTATGGTGTTGGCTATTGTTTCTGATGCTAATTGTCGGTCCTCTTCAATTAGGGCACGAACAAGGTGAATTTTTTCCTTGCAAACTGATGTAGATGGTCTGCTGCTGCAGACTTCATCTTTGACATCATCTTGTCCCTTGTTAAAATGAGTTATCCATTTATAAATTGCTGATTTCTTTGAGGCATTGTCCCCTTAAACTTTTTGTAAAGCATCAATGATTTCATCATTCTTCCACGCAAGCTTCACCATAAATTCAATGCTTGTTTTTGCTTCAATTTTAGCAGAATTCATGTTTTTCTGATAGAAGCTCTTTTCAAACTGATGTCTTATCCATTTTAGTGCCTCAAACTAGATACTGTTCATATATGTTATACTAAGTTAGCACAAGTTTATGTTACTGAAAAAAAATCTGAAACGCAGGCATAGTTTTTTTCACAGTACACATTTTCCATGAATTTTTTGATGACTCCTTGGTTACAGAATTATTAACCTTAAAAAGACAAAGCAGCAATGTTGTACAGTGATTTAGAGCATAACCCCTGGGTCCTGACTGTCTGACTGTGTGACCCTGGTCAGGTTCCCTAAACTCTCTGTGCCTCAGTTTCCTCATTATATGAAAAGCTTCCTATCTCATAGGGTTGTTGTAAGGATTAAATGTGTTAAGGCAGGTAGAGAGCTTATTGCCAAGCACACAGCACTAAATATTAGATGTTGTGGCTGTTGTTGCTTGCAGAGAGCCTGGTCAACTCCACTCTAGGCAGCATCAAATCAAGAGATGGACTTCTCCAGTTTGCCTATTCCTAAGGGAGCTAAAATAACACTGGATATATAGAAAATATGGAATCATTTAACTTAAAAATGAGTCTTACATAAGTGAAATTAAAAAGAAATAGAAACCAGATGGTGCTATCAAGTGGAATATTGAAAAATAAACACTTCTTGCCAATGTCAACCTATGTCTGAGGATATGTTTGCTAGAAAAGTTTGTTTCAAGTCATAACTATTTGCCACCTTGCCACCAATCGCCAAATCCGCTCGCGAAAGTTCGCTGTAAGTCCACAGCCTGACAGCTGACACTCTGAACTCAAATAATGCAATTTTTTTCTTTTGCCCACTACACAGTAAATAAATAATGGGTTTGTAGGGACTCAAAATTATTGCCCTGTTCCAGGCGTGCACGTATCTGGGGCTGGCCTCAGTTTCCGGTTTCCGTGCTGGAAGAAAATAAACCAGAGGGCTCTTGAGTGCCCGCAGCTCGGGAGCGCGCAGGCTGCGCGGGGCGTGCACCGGCGCCCGCCCCTGCCCGCCGGCCCAGCCCGGCGTCTCCGCGGTCAGACTAGTTCGACGGCTTCGCCCCCTCCCAGCCCGGGCCAGGCCCCGGCCCGCCCCTCCCCGGCCCGCCCTCCCGGAAACCGAGTCCCTCCCGCGAGCGCCCTGAGCTGGACCGGCCGGGCCCCCCGCGCGGCCCTCGCTGTCTCTGGCCGGCGCCTGGGCTGCGGGCTATGGGGCGCCGGGGCCAGCGGGAGGCCGGAGCAGGAGCCGGGCAGGAAATGGGTAAGGGCTGGTGGCGAGGGCGGGGCCTGGGGCGCCCCCATCGGCGCCCTTGGCAGTGACAGTGTGCCACGCACCGGTGTGGCGAAGTCCGGTGAGCATCTGCGGAGAGGCTGTCTGGCCGGGACTCCAAGGGCACGGGAGCCTGGAGGAGGGAAGAGGCTGCAGGAAGGTTGAGAGCCAGCAGCGTAGACCAAGAATTCAGCCTAACTAGGTGGCGGGGACTGGGCCAGCAAGGAGACGCAATCCCCACTGGGAGAGTCCCCTGGGGCCAGGGGTGCAGTGGCTCCTCCAGATGGGCTGCTGGATCTGGGCTCCAAGCCGCGCTGAAGAGCAGAAGGAACCCTTAGAGCTGCCCAGCATCAGAATTAGATGACACTGAGGGCTTTGCTCCTAATGTTTCATGGTCTTGTGCCTCAGTGGTCCCTGGCACCCATGACCAGACTGGACCCTTCTCCCTGCCCCCTGCTTGGTGGGAGCTACCTCCCAGGACTGCGCTGGGACGGAGGAGAAGGCAGCTCTTCCTCACTCCATTGGATGCCGGCCCTTCTCCTGAGTGTGGGGGTGAGAAAGTACCAGAGAGAGTCCTGGGGAGGTAAACGGTGTCTACTCAGCTGTCAGACTCACATCCCTCCATGGTTCCTTTCTGGCCCTAGAGTTGAATCTGGCTTGTCTTTTGGGTAGGATCATGGGTAGTGATGTGAGTTCTTTGCTGGATTTTTCCAGGCTGCAAGATGGATTTTGCTGCTCTGATCTAAGCACTCACCAGACCTCTGTGTCTGTGGTCTGCATGTCTGTGTCAGGAAGCCAGATTCAAAGTGAAGGCCTGGGCAACTTGGGGCCCTACCTGCCCTTGAATTTCATTAGCTTGGCCCCTCCCCAAGCCCAGAGCTCATCGAATGTTATTAGCAACTAACTCGATGTCTGGGAGCCCCTTTACCTAAGGAACATGCCGAGGTCAAGTTTAGACAATGCATAATGCTGAGTGATTCATTTCTTTCTTTCATATGTTATATTTCCTCTATGTGGAGGGTATGAGGAAGAGTCATTCATTCATTCAGCAAATATTTACTGAGTGCCAACTATGAATCAGGCACGTAGGCACTGGGAATAGAGTTGCTCCCATTTACATATGAGTTGGAGAGAGAAAATAAGCAAATAAGCAGATGCATCACATTATTTTAGACAGCAATAAATGCTGTAAAAGCAAAAACCTAAAAACCCAAACAGGGTGTTGAGGGACATGACAGTAAAACAAATAAGAGAAATCGGTCTTTAGCTAGAAAGTGTAGTAAGCAGACTTTCTAAATGAGGTGGAAAATGGTACCATTTTCAGGCCCTGAAAATCTAGGGACACAGGAGAGGGTGTCCTCCGTTCCTATGAACAAGTAATTTTAAATTGCTAATGAAGGATCAGTGAGCAATGAACGAGTGATTAGTAGCCCTCTCTGAAGTTCTGAGAGTATATTTGTTGTTGGGAGGCTTAAATCTAAGGCAGGGATTTAAGATTCTCCAGAAGACATGCTCTATTGACTAGCTCACTCATTTGTACTTTTTTTTTTTTTTTTGAGACAGAGTCTCACTTTCTTGCCTGGGGCGAGTGCCGTGGCGTCAGCCTAGCTCACAGCAACCTCAGACTCCTGGGCTCAAGCGATCCTACTGCCTCAGCCTCCCAAGTAGCTGGGACTACAG